>BPLR01018554.1:0-12877 GCA_021605095.1 Caerostris extrusa
ATATAGAGAAATATTTGTAATTTAGAAATACACATAAGTGCATAATATTGAAACTAATGTATATTAATTTACCTAAGAAATATCAAATCAGATAACTTACAGATAACTTATTCACTTATTATGCTGCTAATTACTTCATAATGAATATAGCAGCAACTGGCTATAGTTTGTCGTCATCTCAAAATTTGCACGCTAATTGTACTCTTAGCCTATTACTCATCCGTGTTGTTAATGAGTTTATAATACCGTGGTCACTCTGTGTAATGTTTGTTTAACAATATAGAGATATATAGAAACATATTAGTAAACTAAGGAATATACGTAAGTGCAAAGTATTAATAATAATTTATGGTAATTTATATAAGATATATCAATCACTCTCTTTATATTCTAGACAGCTTACCCATTTATTATGTACCCTAATTGCTATATACAGGTTATCGCAGAAAAGGGCTATAACTTCTCACAAACTCAAAATTCACACATTAATTAGATTTGTAGTCTGTTACACAATCACGATGTTAGTGAGTCTAAATGAACTTGGTCACTTTGTGTAATATTTGCTTAAAAATATGTAGAGAGATAAATAGAGAAATATTCGAAAATCTAGGGAATATACGTAAGTGCAAAATATTAAAATTAATTTATGATAATTTATCTAAGATATATCAAATAATCCTATTATATTTTAGACAACTTATCCACTTATTATGTTGCTAATTTCTAGATACTGGCTGTCATAGCGAAGGGATATAGCGTGTACACATGTCAAAATTGCCACAATAATATTTGAGTCGCAGTCTGTTATTCATTCAGTATCTTAATGAGTCTAAAATACGTAGTGACACTGCTTTTTGTTTGTTTACTAGTCATATATAGATAAATATTGGATTAAATGTAAGTGCAAAATATTAAAACTAATTAATGGTACTTTATATAAGAAATACTAAAATTCCAGACAACTTATCCAATTTACTCATGCTGCTGATTACAATTAAATTATACTGAATATCATAGCAACGGGCTCTAGCTTGCCACAATCACACAATTCACTCTACACTCATGTCCATAAATTAATGATAATTCAGAATCACACAGAAATTGAACTCTAAAATAAAATTTCACCTGTAGAATTATCACACATCTTGAAGAAGAATATAAATTACAGAAACCACCAGATGGCGCGGATAGTTCGTCACAATGACGAGAGTGTAAGAGAGGGTATATAAGGAATGGTGGCAAAGAAGTAAAATTGTTCACAAGCGCCCGAGTTACAACGCCGAATGAGAACCGGTATTTGCAGTTACTGCCAAAAGAAACAGACGGAGCACACATCAGACCTGTCTCGTCAGCTCTCTTCAGCTACCGGAACGACAGTTTCAAGGCAGACCGTGTACAAACGCTTAGGCACATTGGTCTATATGCTCGTAGGCCTGTCAGATGTGTTCCATTTACCGCAACTCACTGTCGCCTGCGATTAACCTCGGAGTAGAGAGCATGCATTGTGGACACCTCAACAGTGGTCTTGTGATGTTTTCCGACGAGTCCAGGTTTAGTTTTTGCAGTCTGATTCTCGCCGGACTTTCATATGGAGAGCGCCAGGTACCCGTTACCACCAACAGAACACCATTGAACGACACCGTTACGGTGGTGCAGGATGGCTCGTTTGGGGAGGAATTATTCTTGGTTCCAGAACTGACCTGCATGTTCAGAGTGTAACGATGACAGGCCACATCTATCGGGATGTCATTCTGGAACAACATGTACGTTTGTTTCGGGGCGCCATGGGTGCTGAATTTCTGTTTATGGATGACAACGCCGTCCTCACCGTGCAAACATTGTAGACGAATGCCTTAAATTGGAGGATATCACCCGTATGGATTGGCCAGCATACTCACCGGACTTGAATCCAATAGAGCATGTGTGGTATATGTTTGGCCGACGAATTACAGCCCGTCAACCCTCCCACCTGTCAACCGGAACTTCGGAGGGCTTTTATGAGTGGTGTAATATTCCCCAAGATCAGATTGATAATTTGATACTCAGCGTGCCTAGGCGTTGTAAGGCCTGTATTGCATCGTCCGGGAGACATACTCCATATTAACCATCATACTAACCATGTTATACTGTTTTTTGTAAATAGGTTCTTTTTTGAAATTTGCTCCAGGGAGTAAAAATCGCAATTTTTATTAATTATGTCAAACATATAGCATCTTTTGCTCTTTACCTTTGTTTAATAAATAGACTTTACAATTCAAATTTGTTTTGCTTCTGTCTCTTTCTTTGCCTGAACATCATTATGCTTTAATTCATGGACATGAGTGTACTAATAGGTAGTTTGTAGTCTATTGAACGACAATCGAACGATCGACAGAGCCTGAAGAAGTAATTTCTTCAGGCTCTGCATGCTAAAATCACGTGGTCACACTGTCTATTGTTTGTTTATTAGTCATTTATATATGTGAATATTGGTAATCTACTGAATAGACGTAAGTGCAAAATATTAAAACACATTGATGGTGTTTTAGATATGATCGTTGATGTAGCTTAAAAATGTCTGATTTTTCGGCTTGTTTGGAATATTTTTGTAATGTCTGGTATGTCATTGTATGGTTTTGCAATATCTTGTTTTCTAATCATTTATCAATTTAAAACTGGATGTTTTGTTATTGTTAGATACTTCGAAATGGGCCTGAAGTTTAGTCCAATGTTTATATCTAATTTCCAAGTCACTGATTACTAATTTTAATAGGCAACTATTTAAATTTTAATGATTCGATGTTTAATTTTTTCTTATTTGTTACTAAAACTGTAATATTGTATGTCTGCATACAATGGCGCCATTTTCACCGTAATTCAGCTTGTGATAATATAAAAACAAGATTCCATATTGCAATCCAAACATCTTAAGAAAACATCTTTATTAAATTTGCTGAAAGCTTAAATTACTTTTCGCCATCACAGCAAAAAAAAAAATCCCAGATAATGAAATAATTATTTACTCATTACCAGCCTTTCCAATCAAATTTTCCCATCAATTTCAAAAACAATTCTTTTCTCTCCTCGGAAAAAGCAAACTGAAGAATTCAGAAAGTTAATTTTCTTTTTTAATGAAAAAGTCGAAAAGAAAGAAAAAAAAAAAATTCAGTTTTTAAACACAGGCGGCTTTAAATTGTTCACTTAAACCTCAGCGCTGATAATGATGTTTTAAAATAATAATAAAAGTAATAACACTCTATAAAATGGTGTTTTAATTTTCGGTATACCAGCTGCCATTTCGTTCATTACCGAAGACTCGCTCCGATGAATTTTTCCATAAAAAAGTTAAGAACGAATCATGACAGAAAAAAGGCAACAAAATTTTCGTTGATGCATTCGGTAAACCTTAGTTATCGGCTGCTCACTGGATATTTTCTTTCTTTGAAAATTAATTACCGGATACGTGATTGCTAATTAAATTTAATAACTGTTTCCAAGTTATCTATTAATATAAATTCGGTTTACGGGCGAAGTCAAATAAAAAATGATTTCATTTAAACTAGTAATTTACGAAATTAAAGGTTTATTCACTGAATATAATGTTGTGTAAATTTTTAAAATTTTGGTTCTTGAGTTAATTGTCAGTATTTTAAGAATAATTATTTTTTCTGAAGAAAGTTTAAATGTATATTTTTTTAAGTTTTCTATTAATATTCCTAAGGCACTGATTTTATTATTAATAAACGGTATAATATGTTATTTCTTTTTATTTTCTATTTATAAATTGTGTTATATGAAGAATTCATTTTGAAAAGATATTTTTTTTCTCCACATAAATGAATAAAATAACTTTAAACGAATAGGTTTAATTCCAATTTATATAAAACAATGTTCTATATCAAGAAATTATTTTTAATAATTCATAATATTTTTTAATATATCTATATTGAATTTTAAAAGTGTTTTCATGCATTTGTGTTATTTGTAGTGTTAATAAAATATTTGTTTAACTGAAATATATAGAGATAAATAGAGAAATATTGGTAATCCATGGAATAAACGCTAGTGAACAGTATCAAAAAATAATTTATTGTGTTTTAGATGTGATCAGATAATTTAGTCTAAAATTTTCTTGTTTTCTGATCAATTATCAACTTAGAACTGGATACTTGGTTAGAAATAGTTATTTTAAATGCTGGCCTTATGTTTTAGTAAAAATGCTTTTCTAAGTTAAAAACATGAAAACTAATTTTAATATTTATCTAGCAGCTATAATAATTTTTACTGATTTTATACTTTATAATTGTTAGATAGCAATTAAGCGTAAAGTCAGAAAATTAATACAGCTGCTAGATAAATATTAAATTTAGTTTTCATGTAGTTGTATACACATACACACATACAATTACACCATTTTCCTCATAATTAAGCTTGGAATAATACGAAAACGTGATTCCATATTGAGAGACAATCCAATACATCTTAAGAAAACATCTTTATTAAATTTGCTGAAAGCTTGAATTACTTTTCGCCATCACAGCAAAAAAAAACCCCAGATAATGAAATAATTATTTACTCATTACCACTAATCAAATTTTCACCATCAATTTCAAAAACAGTTATTTTCACTCCTTGGACAAAGCAAATGAAGAATTCACAAAGTTAATTATCTTTTTTAATGAAAAAATAAAAAGAAAAGAGATTGAAAAAGAAAAATTCTTAAAAACAGGCGGCTTTAAATTGTTCACTTAAATCCTCAGCGCTGATAATGATGTTTTAAAATAATAATAAAATTAATAACACTCTATAAAATTCGGGTGTTTTAATTTTCGGTATATCAGCTGCCATTCCGTCCATTACCGAAGACTCGCTCCGATGAATTTTTTTTAAAAGTTAAGAACGAATTATGAAAAAAAAAAAAGGTAACGACATTTTCTTTGATGCATTCGATAGATCTCAGTTATCAGCCGCGCAGGATATTTTTTTCTTTAAAAATTAGTTTAAAAACAGTTTTAAACTAATACGATACGAGATTACTGCTGATACGAGATTGCTAATTAAATTTAATAACTGTTGCCAAGTTAGTATTTTAATATAAATTTTGTTTACGCGCGTAAGTAAAATGAAATGATTTAATTTCAACATTAAGTTTATGAATTTAAAACACTCTTCACTGAATATTTTGTTGCATATAAATTTTTAAATTTTTGTTCATGAGTTACTTTTCAGAATTTGTAAAATTAATTATTTTCTTTTAGGAAGTATGTTTAAATGTATATCATTTTTATTTTGGTATTGATAAATTTTGGTTTTTATTTTAAATAAACGTTAATTAAATATATATTTTTGCTTTTATTTTCGGTATTTTTAAATTTTACTACATGTAGAATTATTTCTTGAAGAAATTTTTTGTTCATTTAAATTCTTGAAATAGCGTTAAACAAATTAATTTAATTCCCAGTTATAAAAAACAATAATATCAAAAAAGTTAATAACAATTGTTAATATTCTTTATATATTTATATTGAATTCAAATTAGTTAAATTATAAATTATATAAAAGCAATACTCTATATCCAAAACCGAATTTAAATAATTTACAATATTTTTATTTAGTAAAATTATAAAAAAAATTCTTTTTATGGTTTCAATGTGAAGAGATGAAGTAATTTAAAAACGTCTTGTTTTGTGATCATTTGTTAATTTAAAATAGGATGTTTGGTTAGATTTAGTTATTTCAGCCTTCAATTGTAATAGATTTATCTAAATTAAAGTTATAAAAACTAATTTTTAATATTAAACAAGCAGCTATTTATATTTTAACGAGTCTATGCGTAATATTTATCTAACAGTTATAGGTGTACGATTTATACATACAATTTACACACTTTTCATAATAATTAAAATTTGGAAGAATATGAAAACGTTATTCCATATTGAAAGACAATCCAACACATCTTAAAAAAACATTTTTATTAAATTTGCTGAAATTTTGAAAAAAAAAAGTCCCAGATAATGAAATAATTATTAACTCATTACCACTAATCAAATTTTGCCATCAATTTCAAAAACAATTCTTTTTCTCCTCGGAAAAAGTAAAATGAAGAATTCACAAAGTTAATTTTCTTTTTTTAATGTAAAAGTAGAAAAAAAAAAAAAAGTGGAAATAAAAATTCTTTTAAACACAGGCGGCTTTAAATTGTTCACTTCAATCCTCAGCTCTGATAATGATGTTTTAAAATAATTATAAAAGTAATAACACTTTCTATAAAATGCGGGTGTTTTAATTTTCGGTTATACCAGCTGCCATTCCGTTCATTACCGAAGACTCGCTCCGATGAATTTTTCTATTAAAACAAGTTGAGAACGAATCATGAAAGAAAAAATATAGGTAACGACATTTTCTTTGATGCATTCGATAAAACTTAGTTATCAGCTGCGCAGTGGATATTTTCTTTCTTTAAAAAATTAATTACCGATACGAGATTGCTAATTAAATTTAATAACTGTTGCCAAATTGTCTTTAAAATAAATTCAGTTTACGTGCGAAGTCAAATAAAAGATTTTATTCTAACAACAAATTTACGAATTGAAAGAAACATTCACTGAATGTTTTATTGTGTGTAAATTTATAAAAAATTTTGGATCACGAGTTAATTTTCAGAATTATTAAATGTAGTATATAGTTTATTAATAAGTAATTGTTAATGATAGTATTATAGTAATAATATATATGCATAATTACAAACTAAGTAATAAATGTAATATGTAACGCAATGTAAAAATATAGTTTTTATTAAAATAATTATTATCTTTCAGTTAGAAAATTTAAATGTATATCACTTCTAAGTTTGTTATTAGTAATCCTAAGGCCTTAATTTTATTTTAAACAAATATATTATTTCTTTTATTATTTATTTATAAATAAATTGTGTAGTAATAATATTCTTTTTAAAAAAATTTTTTCTAATTCCAAACTTATATAAACAATATACATTATAAAAAATTAATACTTTAATAATTGATAATAACCACTTTTTTATATTTTTACATTGGAATTTAAAATTGCTTTTCATACATACATGTTATTTTTAGTGTTAAAAAATACAAAAACAACGAAATGTCAATGCCCATCAGAATATCATAGTGTAAAAAGCAAATAAGTGTAATTATAAGTTCCGTGGAGTAATTATAAGACCGTGGTTCCCTACGCACTGCAAGAGCGCCCCTTGCGTCATACTGAAGTATTGGTCAGTAGGCATCCAGACTCTCACCCGAGAGGAGCTACGGCAAAACAGACGCTGCCGTTAGGTACGAACTCCCATCCCAAGAGCTAGAAGTGGAATACTGCATCGTCAAAATATTTAATTAGATGTTTTAAATTATATATATGTTGGACATTAATAATTTCAATGTGTCGTGTTCGTGCTGTGCTCTTGTAAAAATAGAATTGTATGCTTTTAAACGTGAAATTCAATTTGACCACACCCAAAAACAGCTGGACAAACAAGCAAATCGGCATATCTACTACAAGGTTATAAAAAAAGATAACTCTATATCAACAGACGAAATTTAATAATTCATAATATTATTATATATTTACATCGAAATTTAAAAATTGCTTTTCATATATTTGTGCTATTTTACATTTGTGTTAATAAGATGCAAACACAGTGTTTACTTAAATCTCTAATGCAATATCAATGGTCATCAGAATATCATAGTGTAATATAAATAAGTTTAATTATGAGTCATATATATCAAAACGCTTTATAAAAAATAATAATAATAATTTATATTATTTTCATATATTTGCATTGAATTTTAAAAAATACATTTCTCACATATTTGTTATTTTTATTTGTAGTAAAATTCAAAAATAAATTATACTTAAATCTGTAATGGAATATCATTAATCAAGTTAGATTTTTCTAATATATTATCCATGCTGCATTTTATTCCTTATTAATTTATTTTATTGTTAATATTTTGTTGGAATATAGGGTTATATTTTATTTAGAAGTGCATCTACTCATGAATTCTACATGCCTATTTTAAAGGCCAACCATAAACCTATTGTGCTGCTCAAGATCTCTTAAATTTAATCAAATTTCTCGACAGAACGAAGATGAATGATGACTTTTCAACCAATACTTCTCCGAAAGATGACTTTTCAGTCAAGGAAGCATTTATTCTCTAGTTTAATTTATGATATTCAAAAACCAGTTTTTACCCTATTTTTATGTGTTAATTTAAGCAAACATAATCGTGCACTTTGATTTCATTAATTTGCTTTAGTTGCTCTGTTAAAAAATTAAACTTGATTTTATATTTTTAATACGCTTTTATTAGCTTCACCTGTATGTTTGTATGTTTGTATATATGCATGTAACTGACTTTTCCAGTGAAGATCTGTTTCTCCCTCATGTACACTATTTAAGCTGCAAAGAAACATTTACAAGTATCTTTCAGAAAGAAAAACAGTTGATTCTTTTTAATACGCTTTTATATTAGTTTCACCTGTATGTTTGTTTGTAACAGACTCTTTGGGCTCAATCTTGCCCTACTTTAAGCGATCAGATTTAATTTAAACGTTGTAAACTTATCAAGGACCGACGACACTAAAATAGTTTGATAAGTCTATTATCTCCTCATGATTAGGATCGCCAGGATTAGAGATTTTTTTTTAACTTATGAAGAGCAATTTAACCCATGTAGAATGAAAGTATTCAGTAAAGACATTCAAACCTACGTGGGACAGTGGCACAACGGACTATTCGCATTTAGCCTTTGTATTACTCACAATTACATTATTGTAAGTACTACAGTTCCACTTCTCCTTACGGGGACCTCATTTAAATATTATAGTTTAAAAACACTAAAAAAATGCTTTTAGAGTTAATCAAAGTAAAAAGTAAAAAATAAATTAATAGTTTAAAAAAACTAAAAAAAAACACTCTTTTAGAGTGAATCAAACTAAAAAGTGAAAAATAAATTAATAGTTTAAAAAAACTAAAAACACACTTTTAGAGTGAATCAAACTAAAAAGTCAAAAATAATTGTTAACATAAGAATAAAAGGACTGACGAGAAAAGAAATGTCACTGTTCTAAAAGCGTGGGGTGCTTTGTATGACATTTTAAAACAAACTCTGCATTTCGCAATGAAATTGGTGAAAAATTATAACGATTGATATCGAGCACCTTACGCTTTTTAGAACAGTGACATTCATTTTCTCGTCAGTCATTTTATTCTTATGTTAACAATAATTTTTTACTTTTCAGTTTGATTCACTCTAAAAGTGTGTTTTTTAGTTTTTTTAAACTATTAATTTATTTAACACTCAGAGTGAAATGTGACTCTACGTCCCATTATTCACCTCGAGGAATACTATCACCCAATTATTTTGTCAAAACAGTTTATGTTCACAATGAAGATATACAAATGTAAAATATCAAGGAAAACTCTTCGCAGACCATAATGATTTCTTCTTTAAGTTATAGATTACATGGATTCTTTAAGATATAGATATTCCTAGATGGCATGAAGTCATACAAACTTAAGATATGAAATTCATCATGAATCCCGTATTCACATACATATGGAACTCATATATTTTATCACGAACTTTTTTTTTTTTTTCATTAGTTCATTTTTTTTTTTTTTTTAGATTTCCTTTCATTTTTGGTTGTTTCGCAAGTCTGCAGGTAATTATTTTGTGAGGGATTGGTTTCTAATAAAGCCATATGTTACAAAAACAGGTAATTAATTCTGATCGATTTTAGAAATCAGAAAATTTGTGTAGATGGTGTAAGTGAAAAGATTTAAAAAGAACTATGTACTAAAATGTATGAAGTTAACACACAATACTTTTAATTGTGGCATATATATATTCAAAAGTTCAACTGAATACTATGGAGATTTCTATGTACGGAAATTTCAGTTATTAATTTTTCATTTGCTACCGAATCTTTTTTGTTTACAAAGTAACGACTGTCTGTTTGTTTGTGACTAATCCTCAATATCCTACAGTGTGGGACGGACATCCCACGAGTGCACTACTCATGGGATGTAGGGGAAAGAGGGCAGCTTCTATTGTGATGGAGCTCCCGTAGGTAGAAATCTGACTTTTGCTCCGTGACGCACTTACAGTCATATGAGACGGGGACCTACGGCTTAAAGTGGATTCCGAACCATTACACACATCCATGAAACCACCGGGTGTCGAACCCGAACCCTGTGATACCGAGCACAGAGCGCTCGCCACTCGACCGTTCAGGCCCAGTAATGACTGTGACAACCGCCATCATCTAAATTCGAAATGAAATCGACTGTCATTATTTAAGAATACATGATCGAGTAAATTTTATGTATTGATGTGGATAACACATCGTTGAATTTATCATTTAAAACATATTCTAGCGTACTAATCAGATATCCAAATAGATGAGCAAGGTATAAGAAATGAAATATTTAACGTTGAATTAAGCATCCAGAGTAATCAACATCCAGAGTGAGTAAGAACTAAAATGATGTTAAATATATTTCATATATGTATTTGCCATTAAGAGAAACTTATTATTTATCTTCTTATTTATATTTATTCTACTTATATTTGAATGCATTAAAGTGGCAAATATTTTCCCTCACGAGACTTAAAAAATCGAACAGAAATATATTTAACTAATAAAGTTTGGTACTTATAATTCTTAAATGTTTTCCCGGCATTTCTCCGCTATGGAAAAAAAAAAACCTCTGAAATATGAAAATACACGGTATATTTAATACTTTAAAATAATTAATAATTAAAATACTTTTAAACATTTTTTTAATTTTCTTAACAATTAGAGCTATTTTTAGTTAATTTTGCATATTAGACCTAAAAGTAAAAATGAAGGATAATAAAAAATTATTATAAGGTAATGTGCCAGAAGTGCAGATTTATTGTAACTGAGTGTGGTTAGGTTGAGATTTGAGATACAAGTTGGAGAACTCACAGCTTTATTGGCACACGCATAAACAGCATACACGTACAATTAAAATTTATAATATGTAACAGATTTAAAGACATATAATTATAGATTCTCGGAAGGATTATAATTTACGCCGAAGAATTGATACTCAAGTAAGCGTGGGTTGCATGAAAGATATTTCTCTCCTGATTAGAATCTGTAGGCCAAGTAGTACACATTCTTACGTTTAATATGCAGGTGATTACAATTAAAGTCCAACTTTAAAATTTCTATAAAAAAAATAGACGTCACAACGAGTTTAGATTTGAACTGAAGATTCTTAAAGAAGGGGAAAAACTGCATGACATCAAAACAATGTTCAAAAAAAATTACACCGATTTTTCCCATTCAATTTAGTATTACGATGTCGTGGTGGATGGGCTTTCCACTAACAGTGAACATTGAACACTACAGTTGGTTTAATGTGCAACTCATGCCAAATACGTGTCATTTCAATTCAAAAAGATCACTGGCTGCCGAATTTCTTTCCTCATGCCGCTTACAGCGTCATCTGTTAATACACTTGGGTAACTGTTTTTTGATGCTCTACCATTTCCCCCTTCTTCAAGTATCTTCAGTTCAAATTTTGAACTCATTGTGGAGGGTGGTTTCTTTTTTTACAGAATTTTGAAAGAAGGTTTTGGTGAATTATAATCACCCTGTTTATAAAGAACGCAATATATCAAGTAAGTTTAATTTTGAATGCTAATAAAAACAAAAACTTCAAATCCATAAATATATTTTATCTGTTAGATAATTTTTAAAAAAACGGAATTTTAGTATGAACAGACTGAATCTTTTGTTAAAAGTAATGGAAGACATAATCATTTAAACCATTTCTTCCTGCTTACACATTTGCTAACTACTCATTAAAAATGCAATTAAACTTCAAAAGACTCTCTCAAAGGAATCTTTACGCCGGATAAGTGCTTTAGTTTGTAACTCAGTTTGAACATTATTGCCCCAGGAATTTCTTTTAGCAGTCAATAACTTAAAGCGTAAACAAAGTCAATCGGAAGTTTCGGCCTCAGCAGTATTGAATCTTTCAAAAGATTCTGTTGCGAACTCTTTAATGTTAGATAATAAGGAATGATATAGATATAATAAAGGCTTAGTTAAGGAGTTATATTTCTGCTTTGTACAAATTGTTCGGTTAAAAGATTTTGGTGTTAAATTAAAATTCCTATTAAAACATTATTAAATGAACTTTTACGATAGTTTAGTTACATGTTTTTCGTTTTATAAGAAAAATTTATGTCATTACTTCTAGTTCTTCAATCGGAAGTGGTCTGATGGATAGTGTATTTGATTTGAAACTTGAAAAAGGGTTTTGAAATTCAACAAGTCAAGCAGAATCATGATACTTTTAGTCATTTCCAAAGGTATTATCAATAAATATGTAGAACATAATATGCAAGTGTGGGGATTCGAAGCAAAAAAGCGACATTTTTAGACTTTCAGATGTTGGAGTTTAGTTAAAATCGTGGTAGTAAAATGTCGATGCAATAAAACGAACTTCATGCTTTACACCTTGTATATGTTGTATTTGCTACATATGTACAGTATAATTGGTGAATGACTTCAGGACACATTGGCAAGCTATCGAAAACACCCACGTGCGTACTAGCAGCATTTCAGTTTGGTGGTTAACTAGTTAGGGACTGATTCCAAAATGACACAGGTTTCAGGTTTGAGTCCGGGCGTGCGATGGATATTTTTAGTGATTTGCGATTCACTTTAAAACGTAGGTTCCGGTCTAATATGAATGTAGAGAGTTGGGAACCGTAAATAATAACCGTAACCGGCTGATAACCGTAAAAAGAAAACATCGGATGTTTCAGAATCTGCCAATAGGCAGATAGCTTAGGCATTTCCCCTCTTAGAGCTG
>BPLR01018555.1:0-45721 GCA_021605095.1 Caerostris extrusa
AAGATGTATGTGAGGACACGGCCGTTGCACTCAAAGTGAAAATATGGAACTAATTCAAGAGCAACTATCTTAGCAACTTTTATTATCTCTCATGTAATTTACAAACTTAAATATGGGAGGTGAAAGGGCCTCAAGTGAAAGTGAATAGCCTAGGGTCTCTTTCATCTAAATCCGGCCCCGTTACGAGTCAGACGAAACGTCAATGTATATTCAGGCCATTGTTCATTAAGAAAACATTTTTTATTAAAAAAAATTTCACAAATACATTATTATCAACTTGCAGATACTAGAAATCTTAATCTGGCTTCCGTAACCAGTATAATATATTTTATTTCATCAAATTTGTTGAGAAGAACTTGTTATAAAAGACTGTAAAATAAAAAAATAAAAAATTATATGCATTTGACAAATTATACAAATTTTTAAGATGAAATTTGGGCTATCATTACTGCAAAAAATTAGATATAGCAGGAATTTAAATTTTATTATTCAAAATCAACTAAAATAAACAATAAATAAATAAATAAAAATAAATTTGAAGATGAATGAAAAAAAAAAAATTATTAATAAATTAATTCAATAAAAAATGTATTAAATATCCAGAATCCGGTACAAACAAAACAAAACCTTAATAAATAGCTATCAAATCAACAACCATCTACTGATATGGTGTTTTGATAGCTCGTTGAACAATTTTTGGAGTCGATTCTCAGCAAAAACATACTAAAATTATGTTTTAAAATTAATTTAAACAAGTAACATAAAAAAAATTTTGAAGTCAATTTACTACTTTTTTTCACTTATTGTTAACGAAAGAAAGTCCCTTTATAAATATTATTTTTATATCCTTTATAAATAAAATTGAAATTTTATTCTTACATCTGGCACCATTTATTATTACAAAAAACTGCAACTTAAATCTAAAAAACTAAAAACTATTTTATTTAAATTTAATGAATCCGAATTAATAATTTGAAAAAACTGTGTCTAACATCCAGTGTCTTCCACTACAAGTTTAATAATAAAATGTATTTGAACGTGAGTGGATGAATAAAAAGTATGTTATTAACGATTGAAAATGTGTACAAAAGATATATAGGGAGAGTGTGAACTATTAGTAGGAATTGAATTAAATAACAAAAACGACGACGACGATTAGCCAGATTGACGGCGAATCTTGGTTGCTCATAGCTACCTCTATCTCCCTGCCTTTGAATGAGAGAGAAGTTTCTTAAGCTTTAAGCCCATTGATTAGATAGAAAAGAGTAATATATATATACACTCATGTCCATAAATTAAGGATAATGAAGTTCAGGCAAAGAAAGAGACAGAAGCAAAACAAATTTGACTTATTTGTAAAGTCTATTTATTACACGAAAGATAAAGAGCAAAAAGATGCTATATGTTTGACATAATTAATGAAAATTACGATTTTTACTCCTGGAGCAAATTTCAAAAGAACCTATTTACAAAAAACAGTATAACATGGTTAGTATGATGGTTAATATGGAGTATGTCTCCCGGACGATGCAATACAGGCCTTACAACGCCTAGGCATGCTGAGTATCAAATTATCAATCTGATCTTGGGGAATATTACACCACTCATCAAGCAATGCCCTCCGAAGTTCCGGTTGACAGGTGGGAGGGGTTGACTGGCAGCAATTCGTCAGCCAAGCATATCCCACACATGCTCTATTGGATTCAAGTCCGGTGAGTATGCTAGCCAATCCATACGGGTGATATCCTCCAATTGAAGGCATTCGTCTACAATGTTTGCACGGTGAGGACGGGCGTTGTCATCCATAAACAGAAATTCAGCACCCATGGCGCCCCGAAACAAACGTACATGTTGTTCCAGAAATGACATTCCGATAGATGTGGCCTGTCATCGTTACACTCTGAACATGCAGGTCAGTTCTGGAACCAAGAATAATTCCTCCCCAAACCAGCCAACCTGCACCACCGTAACGGTGTCGTTCAATGGTGTTCTCTTGGTGGTAACGCGTACCTGGCGCTCTCCATATGAAAATCCGGCGAGAATTTGACTGCAAACTAAAACCTGGACTCGTCGGAAAACATCACACCAGACCACTGTTGCGGTGTCCACAATGCATGCTCTCTACTCCAGGTTAATCGCAGGCGACAGTGAATTGCGGTAAGTGGAACACATCTGACAGGCCTACGAGCATATAGACCAATGTGCCCTAAGCGTCTGTACACGGTCTGCCTTGAAACTGTCGTACCGGCAGCTGAAGAGAGCTGACGAGACAGGTCTGATGCTGTGCTCCGGCTGTTTCTTTTGGCTGTAACTGCTAAATACCGGTCCTCATTTGACGTTGTAACTCGGGGCGACCTGTGCTGTAACATCTACTCACATTACCATCATCTTGGAATCGTTGTCAAAGCCTGGAAATGACACTCTGGGCGATTCCAAGTTCCTCGGATACTTCCAGCTGGGTACGTCCACATTCCAGTCGTCCGATAATTCTACCACGTAAAAAATCATCCAAATGCTTCTTTTGGGCCATAACTATGCGGTTATTGCACTGAAAGGCTTTTAAAGCCCTTGTGAACAATTTTACTTCTTTGCCACCATTCCTTATATACTCCTCTTTTACACTCTCGTCATTGTGACGTACTATCCGCGCCATCTGGTGGTTTCCTGTAATTTGCATATTCTTCTTCAAGATGTGTGTGATAATTCTACAGGTGAAATTTTTATTTTAGAGTTCAATTTCTGTGTGATTCTGAATTATCCTTAATTTATAGACATGAGTTTTTATATATATATATATATATATATATATATATATATATATATTACTAATTTATTTAAAAATGTAATTTATTAATTATTTATATTTTTATTAATTAATAAAAAAATTATGCATATATAATTTTTTTATATTATTGTCATAATTTTTAAGAAGGTTATAAAAAAATAATAGAAACAAACAAAAACGATTGAGGGGAAATTGTGACTCAGCGGAGGAACTGCATGGTAATTCAGAAAAGATGATATCGAAACGTTAATGAATAATATTTAGGACAGCGCGAGGTCTTTTGCAATTTTTGAAATCAGAAATGTCGCAACCATAGTTGCTTAGATCATTCAAAACAGAATTATTAATATTTGGAATGGATTTATAAAATTTTTTTGTGCAATTTTATAAACAAATTGTTAAAAAGTTGGGAGGGAAAGAGCATGTCTGATATCCTCATTTCGGAAAAAACTAGGGCGAATTTGTAATCATGCGTTGGATTTTATTTTCAAGTCTTTGTGACTCGCATATGCAAGTATTGGAACGCAAGTAAGCAAGATAAATGAGTTTTTTATTTTCCAAGGACATATGTAGTAGTAGAGTTCCTACAAATGAGTGGATACAGTACGCGAATGCATCTATACAATTTATCCCTAAGATAGTTAATGTGAGGGACATAATTCAATTTACGATCTAAGATTACACCCAAATATTTAGTTTGCCCAGCCGAATTAATAGGATTATTATAAATTTTGATAGAAGGAGTGTTAAGAACCCTTTTACGTGTGAATAATACTGCTTCAGTTTTCTCAATGTTTAATTGGATTTTCCATCTTATAAGCCCCTGTTCAAGATGATTCATATAATTCTGAAAGTTTTTGCTAATGATAAAATGTTTACTACCTTGAGTGAGAAGTGCTGTATCATCTGCAAAAAGACCGATTTTCACATTATTATTTTTTCCAATGCAGTTGGCAAATAGACCGTGTTCTTTTTATGCCATAAGGGCTGCACAGACGTTACTCACTTTGCACTACCCAGGGAGCGTGTGACTTGAAGACAAGCCACGGACGCGGAGTAACAATACCCCCGCAACGCTTTTTACGACCCTATTAGACCGGGACCTACGGTTTAAAGTGGATTCTTTTTCACATTATAAATTTGCGGAATATTATTAACGTAAAGATTGTAGAGAAATAGTCCAAGTATTGAACCTTGGGGAACACCAGCCTGAATGTTTTTGAACAGAAGAATCTGTGTTACCAGTGGAGACCACAAAAGTTATGTTAGTAAGGTAATTTTGAATAATTTTAATAAGAAAAGTAGAAAAGTTGAAAATAATTAATTTATGGATTAACCCATTGACCCAAACTCTATCAAAAGCCTTTGCTACATCAAGGTAAACAACAGCAGTATCTAATTTCCTGAAAAGTTTCAGTGAGATTAAGTAGTTGATGCGTTGTAGATAACTTTTCAGTAAAGCCAAATTGCTGACGAATGGGAAGATTTTTTTGTTTAGTTTCATTTTTTAGATAAGTGAAAATGACATTTTCTATTAATTTGCTTAATGAAGAAAGAAGAGAAATGGGCCTGTAGTTAGAAGGGGAAATTGGATCTTTACCTTTCTTATGAATGGGCAAAATTGGAGCTCTTTTCCAACAATCAAGGAAATAAGAATAATGAATGGCAGCATCAGCAATTTGGCAAATTTTAAAAATTGCTTTTAAAGGAAGATTTTTCAGCATCTTATTTGTAATAATATCCATACCAGGGTATGATCTTTAAGTCACTGATGAAATCGATAATAGTAGAAGCTTTTAGTATTAACAATTTAAGGAGAGTATTAACAATTTAGAGATAGAGTCATAAACAGTTTTAGTATTCTGAGGATCCTTAATCTTATTTTTCTGAAACTGCTCCAGAAGGCAAAATAAATAACAGAAATCCTATATGAATTTTAATTTATCACATGTGACAGGCATTTTATCATTTATTTTATCAACAGAATTTGAATATATAAGGTCAGTGATAGTTAAATTGACTTTCAAAAACATAATTGAACCTTAGAAAATAGTTATTTTCAATTACTTATTGATTTTTATTTGTTAAAATTATTTTTCAAGTTTTAAATATCAGGCATTTTACTTATAAAAATTTTATTTATGTACTGCTAGACATCCAAAGTGCAACACCAAGAAAGACAAGGCATTTAAAGCCAAATTTAATAGGCATATAACACGAAATACAAAGGTGAAATTATTAAAAAATGCAATCCTCTTCAGATAAACACGAAAAAAATCAGTATTTTAGATAGCCGCCACGACTAGCAATAACTCTTGCTGCACGCATCGACACTGAGTGAAGCTTTGGATGTGTTGTTGTTGTTGCTTATCCCCTTGATTTAGAATCCTAAACCAAGTCCAGTAGATCATGCTGCATCAATAGATCGTAAACGGTCCTCCCCTCATTCAACAGTTGCCTCACAGAGGCACCCATACAATCGATGAGATGAGAGGGAGACGCGATGGCCGAACAATGACAAAGGGTATATGTCTTCTCGTCTCCATTGAAGGTCAAACTCGTAGTGTGGCCAGTCCTTAGTCTAGCTAAGCGGTTCTAGGACAGGAGCATTGCAAGGACATACCAGGATATTTAGCGGCGTACCATGCATGAATTGGTGGGATGTGTTCTTAAGATATGTCAATCCATGCTGATTCTACACGTTTCCAAAGTTGATGTGGCGCAGCAACGCCGGATCGATGTTACTAGGTCAGTCGTTTGCCAATCATTGACCAGAGGAGTTCAATAGGAGTCAGATCAGAAAAATGGACATGTCAAGGCAAAAAAAGCAGTCTGGTGGGCGGAGAAGAAATTGTTGATCATTGCTTGCGGTCTCACATAGTCCTGTTGAAATATGACTTCAAGCAAGCTATGAAAGTAAGATAAGACAACAATCCAAAACCTCAGAAATATGGTCCGGGATCTTTAATGTACCGGCAATACATATTGGGGTGGCGTGGGAGAAAATCTAATACAACCTTAAATCATAATGCCAGGTGGAGTGGTGGTGGCTATTTACCACAGTGCCATATATACCTTTTTCCACCTTTTACCAGTGACAACACACACTCATAAATACATACATATGTTGTTGTTTGGTCGACAGGAACATCCAGACCCAGTCCATGAACCCCTGGGTAACTTAGACCGACGAGACATGATAAAGGGTAAAAAATGCAACTTCTTTTTTGTCCTTGACCTTGTGGCGAAAAAAACAGGCGCCCAAAAAGAGAAGTCTGACTTTACCCCACCCGGTTATACCCCCAGGCACTGGGTAGCCGATTTAGTCGCCTTTTAAAACATGCATGGACTACAGTGGGGCTATTCTAGCCCGGACCTACACGTGATACATATATATATATATATGTGTGTGTGTGTGTGTGTGCATGTGTGTATGTAGGTGTGCGTGTGTGTATGTATGCCTGCATGCTTGTGTGTATGTATGCCTGCATGCTTGTGTGTATATATGTAAGCATGTGTGTGTGTGTGTGTGTATGTATGATGCACGCGTGCGTGTGTTACACGCAAATAATTATTAACTGAAGCACTAAATTTTCGAGTTCAACATTTTTAGCTACCTTATACCGGGGCAACATCTTGTTCTCACCAGAATGCATAACGATCCATTTTTTGTGCATAAGATGACAATAATTATTGAGTAGAATCATGATGGTTGTTATGTTATTTCATTAATCTCAAGAATCACTATTATTTCTGGAGCCGTACAAAAGAATTTCTTCTCGTGGACTCGACAATTGTACGACAGTGAATAGTTTTTATGGGAATAAAGGGGCGAATATTTCCTTCGGCTGCTGCTATTTCTCCGAGGGACTTTCTGAATAAGAAGGAAAGCGCAACAGGGGTGCTCGGGAGAGAGTGAAAAAGGCTCGCTAGGAAACGGAAATTGGCGCCATTAGCGGGAAGAACTGCTTCCGTATCTAAGCAAGTGAAGAAGAAAAAAAGAAGAAAGCAAAGAAAAACTGCTGCGAGTGAAGAATAACTTTCTTCCACGCTGCATTTTTTCAATGATTTTTGTCGCCACTTCTTAACCTATGACCAAAATGACCTATAACTAAAATTGTTACGTAGGTAGGGAGAATGGGTCGTTTAAAGCATGGAAAATGGATTTTACTTCCTTGCATCATACGTAATTGTGAGTATAAAATACAGTGGTAATAATTTTTTCATAATAAAAATTTGGAATGCTG
The DNA here is from genome assembly GCA_021605095.1 of Caerostris extrusa. Taxonomy (NCBI): domain Eukaryota; kingdom Metazoa; phylum Arthropoda; class Arachnida; order Araneae; family Araneidae; genus Caerostris; species Caerostris extrusa. The sequence continues at coordinate 7,033 of BPLR01018555.1, forward strand.
TACATGTAAATTCTAAAACAGGGATTCACAGACAATATGGCCTCACTGCCGCACAAGAAAAAAATATGTACTACACACACAAACATATATATATATATATATATATATATATATATATATACACTGGTGTCCAAAAGTTAAGCATAAATCATAAATTGCGAAAAACATGGAGTAAATATTCCTAAAATTATTCCACATTTCTTGCGGATATTAATTGGGTGAAGAAGAAATATTGGGTTTATGCAAAACTTTTCAGTCGACTACGTCCTGCGCGAAACACCTGCGCATGTCGGAATGCAGAGAAACCGATTCACGCAGCATAGGCAGTTCAGACAAGTTTCGTGCAACTGCTGTTTGAAGGAACGTTGTTAACCATCAAACAAGGTGAATGATGGCACAAAGACGTCAATTGGACATGTTTGCAAAAGGAAGAATCGCTGGAATGCTGGAATCCGGACGATCACAAACCGAAGTGTCTCGAATTTTGAAAGTGGACCAGTCTGTGATCTCAAGACTGTGGCAGAAGTTTCAAAGAACGGGAGATGTTACCCGACAACCAGTATCAGGTCGACCAAGTGTCACAACCCCTAGCCAAGACCGATATCTGGTAATAAGTGCGCGACGTCAGAGGGGCAGTACTGCCAGAGCAATGGGTTCGGCGCTCACAGTCACCACAGGAATACGAATTTCGAGACAAACTGTTTACAGGAGACTCAATCATATTGACCTGTATGCCAGAAGACCAGCATGCCAGAAGTTTGCATTCCCCTCACGTCTACGCATAAACGCGCTCGTTTAAACTGGAGTTTGAAACATCAACATTGGAGTGTGGGAGAGTGGGCCAATGTGATGTTCAGTGACGAGTCCCGGTTTAGTCTGAGTAGTGATTCTCATCGGGTAACGATATGGAGAGAACGTGGAACACGTTTTGAACCAAGAAACATAACGGAAAGACATCATTTTCCATCAAGGGGAGTAATGGTATGGGCAGGCATCGTGATGGACGGCCGCACAGACCTCCATTTCTTTGACACGGGGTCTGTGACTGATCAAAGATACAGAGACGAATTTCTTGAGCCTTATGTTCGCTTGTTTCGAGGTGCTGTCGGTCCTGACTTCATATTCATGAATGATAATGCGCCATGTCACCGATCGGTGCTGGTTGATGACTTCCTTAGAAACGGAAAAGAACCAGCGCATGTCGTGGTCTGCGAACTCCTCTGATTTAAATTCTATCGAGCATGTATGGGATATGCTCGGGAGACAAATGACAACCCTTTCGCACCCACCAAGCTCCGTTACAGAACTGAAGAGGGCTCTCCAAGAAGCTTGGAACCGTTTGAGCCCACAACTCATTCATCATCTCATAGCAAGTATGGTAAATCGCTGTGCAGCGTGCCTGGCTGTCAGAGGTGACCACACGCCTTATTAAACTGCAGCATCAGTTTTTTTTTTATGTTTTCTTTCATTTTTTTCTTAAAAGTGTGAACCCTTGCTATGCTCAGTTTTCTTTCAAACTGCTACTTTGATAATAAAATTAATCATTATCGTTCTTTTGATTTGCTTTCTTATTTTATAACCATTTTACACTCGCATATCACGTTTCCCGCCATTCTGATTTACAGTTCCTTCTTTATTCACATAATTATCAATTATGCTTAACTTTTGGACACCAGTGTATAGATATTTATATATTGGCTTGATGGCCGAGTGACCAGTGCACTGGATCTCGGAGCCCTAGATTTCAGTTCGAGCCCCGGCGGTGACATGAATGTTTGTAGTGGTTTGGAATCCACTTTAAAGCGTAAATCGTGGTCTAATATGACTATTGGGCATAGGCCTGACAACTTTATTCCGTTAAAAGAAAACAAACCACGTTTAAAAATTTGCCAGTTGGCAGACGGCCTTGGCCCACCGTGGGGCTGTTGTGCCAATGATGATGATGATGAGGAGGAGGATATATATATATATATCCTATGGCATTTTGGTACCATGGGCTTTCAAGTTCGAATCCTGGCGTTGACATGGATGTTTGTCTGTAGTAAAGAATCGATGTTATACAGTAGGTTCCGGTATAATTAGAATAGAGTGTGCAACAAAATGGCCATTTGGCGACAAACCAAATCATATGTATAGTCAAAAATAAACATAATATAATAATCAAATTTAAAAACTGATGCTTGCTATTACATTATTCTAATAATTATTTTAGTATTTGGGTATTTTTTTGTAATAACCAAGGCCAAATGTTAGTAATTTGTGTTGAAGGTTTTCATTGATCTAATTTTTAATGTTCATTTCTAAAAAAATGTTTTTTCATAAATATGTGTTGATTCAGGCAGACTTGCACATTTTGATGTATTACTAAGCAAAACCTCATTTACTGTAGCTTAGAAACATTCTAAAAATGGAGCATATTTTAAGCAATGAATAGCGTCGAAATAAGAAAAAAATCAAGATAGAAGATATAAATCGAGGTTAGAACAGTAATGAGTTTATTATTAAAACATTATAACATTATTCATACTTTTGTGCATGTCATCCTCCACTGGATATGATCTTCTGTAGGGATGACATGCACAAAAGTATGAATAATTAGATTTTCGACATGAAAAGATCCTCATATCTCCACTCAGTAACACCTCCGTCATGATATTCAATGGAATAAATTTTCCTCTTTAGATTTTATCCAAATCAACTCAATCAAAGTAACTCCATTTTTTTACATGTACTTTCATTGGCAAGTATAGTACAGTAAAAAAAAAACTGTTATGTTAATGGCAGACGAAATTCGAAGTTTTCGATTCTTTACATTAACAAAGAATTCCTTCCTTGCCAGTTTATCATGATATAACAGGTGGGCTGAAAAGTTCATAGGCTGACACATAGATGGCGCTAATAGTATTAAATCCATATGATTTTTAGTTAGCCCCTAACAATTCAAAAGACACGTGTATAAATTTGACAGCTGTTGCACTATTAGTATGTGATTTATAGCATTTTTAGTGAAATTATAGCATTTTTAGTGTTCATCACGTGCACTCCACTCGGCTGACTGTCGATCGGACTCCGGTGTGAAATGATGGAGCCATGTTTCATCCATTGTCACATATCGACGCAAAAATTCGGGTTTATTACAATTGAACAGCTCCAAACACTGCTTAGAATCATCAATTCGTTGTTTTTGGGGTCGATTGTGAGCTCGCGCGGCATCCACTTTGAACAGAGCTTTCGCATATCCAAATATTCATTCACGATATGTCCAACACGTTCCTGTGATATCTTTAGGGTCTCAACTATCTCAATCAACTTTACTTTACGGTTATCAGAAATTATTTCGTGGACTTTTTGATGTTTTCGTCGGTAACAGCTTCTTTGGGCGTCCACTGCGTGCGTCGTCCTCGGTGGTCATTTCGCCTCGTTTAAATTTAGCAAACCACTTCTCTACGGTTGATTTTCCTGGTGCAAAGTCCGAATAATGTTTATCAAGCCAAGCCTTGGCTTCAAGTAGTTTTTTTTTCGCCGAACAGCAATGCTTTATTAACACACGAAATTCCTTTTTATCCATTTTTTCAAACTAACAAAAGTAGCTTCACTAAAAATGCTATAAATCACATACTAATAGTGCAACAGCTGTCAAATTTATACACGTGTCTTTTGAAGGTTAGGGCTAACTAAAAATCATATGGATTTAATACTAGTAGCCCCATCTATGTGTCAGCCTACGAACCTTTCAGCCCACTTTTTAGAACGGGTTGAATTATTCCATTCTTCCATTCATTCTTCATGTTTTGTAGCTGATAATCTTGGATCTGCGTTTATATTCCGAGTGATGATTCGCTCCATTTCATAATTCCACACATTATTAAATTTCGCATTATTACATTATTAATTCCATACATTTTTACATTTCGCATAAATATTACATTTATACATTATTACATTCCGCGATCTTCATTATCGAAGTTCTTCTGTTCTTTATTCAGAATTTAAAAAGTACTGTGGTTTGGCGCAGCATGACCAAATCTGGCCCTTGACCATAAAACCACGAACAATCAACAACTAGCTGTTCTTTATTTAACATTTTCTGATTAAAAAAAACATCTTAATCCTTTAAACTAATTATTGGATTAATTTTTTTCGTATAAACTTTCAATAAGTGCGAATTAATAATTAATTTATGAATATCGAATCTGATCTAATGACAGAGATATTGCAATCATATAAATAAACTCCAAATAAAAGCAATTAAATATTTTAAGCAGCCAGTTTTCTCTAATGTTGGCAGCTATGTTTGAAGAAATATTACTTAAGTACGATCGAAAATAAAATAAAATAAACGAATTTAACACGAATCTAAATCGTATGTGAAAACTTTTGTGACATTAATTTGATTTGTTTTAAATTCATTTTTTTTTTTTTTTCAAAATTTGAAAATATTATGTCCATTAAACTGACCCTGTATTAAGTATAATTACTTAATGTTCCTCTCAGGTTGAAATCGTTTGAAATTTTAATTATTTATTCTTTGTTTCTCTTGGAATTATAACGAGTATCACACATACTGTATTTAATAATAATTTTATAAGAATTAATTTCTTATATTCTGCATTTAATAAGAATTTATTTTTTATTTCAAGTTATCTATAAGAAAATCTAAAACATTCTATGCACGATATTGTCATAATAATTTTTTTCTTTATTTAAAACAATCTTATTTTTTAAATTGATTCATTGATTTTTTTACATATTCACAAAACTAAATTAAACAGTACAGACGTACTTAATAAATTAAAATTTTTTAATTTATTAAGTCTATTGCACAATGTTGCCATTAGCATATCATTTCCTTATCAAACCGTTCGCTAAAAGCACAATTAGGAACATAAGCATACCAGCAGAGTATTGACACTATTAAAGTCTTTATTGCTCCCAAGTCCAAGAAGCTAAAATCACAGACGATATTACACCTCGCCTTTCCTCCCCCACCCTGCAATTACTGAAATCTGCGCGCGCATCTGCGAAGACCAAACGATAAAAGAGACTGTTTCACTGCCTCAGTTGAAATTCAACAGGCCAAGAGGTGAGTTACTTTCTCAATTTAATCTCTCTCATCCTCATCTTCTCATTTCTTTTCTTTTCTTATCTTTATACTTTTTTAAAAAGAAGTGAAAGATTCTTTGCAGTTGATTGTAGCTCTTTATTAATGTTTGAATAAAATTTTAATCATAGTAAATACATTAATTTTTTCATTCTTTTATTTAAGGCTGTGTTTAACGAGTTTTTACTGAAATAGAACAATTTTGTAATTTCAGTCCGTAGAAGAGTACTTAAATCAGTAATAAATAAGAAAAATTAACAAAGTTAAATATTAAAAAAATAAACATTTGTTTATAAATATTTGTTTAAATAATACTTAATAATAAATGAACTAAATTACTTCATATAAAATGCAATAACATATATGTTATAAATATTCACCAAGTCTCTTTGCTAGTTCAACAAATTTTTTCACATTTATTTAAAAAACAAATTTTTAATTTATATGCTACAATTCTTCATTAATTGGTGATTACGTATAATTTCCAAAGGAATCCGTTGTGATAATATAAAAATCACAGAAAATACAGATTCTCTCAAATCACAGAAATGCTGATTCTATAAAGATCAGCCCAAGACAATTCTGTAATTCAGATAAATCAGCTTAGATTAAATAATTAGTCATTTCTGCTGATTAACTGCATTTTTTTCCCTTTTATTCTATGTAAAAAGTTTTAACGAAGTTTTAATAAATTCTATTAATTAAAAACTGGTTTTGTCATCGTAGAATACTTAAAAAAAAAAGCACAAAGGTTCTGGAATACGTTCTAAAACGGCATTTAATTAAAAATTTTATCAACTATATTTTGTCATTAGTTTAAATTATTAATTAATTAGTTTTGATCTAAATTTTACGATTAAAAACATCTAAAATTACACCAAAAAATAGTTTGTAAAATCGTATATTTAAAAATAAACATATACTTTGAACTCAGTCAGTGGTGTCCAAAAACAAAACTTTAAAACTATTTTATTCTGAATATTTTGTAAATTCCTGTGTTACTGATAACCATTTTTTTACTTGATAACAAAAATATTATTATTTTAAATATAGTTATTAGTTAAAAATAGTGCACAATCTTAAGATATACGCCGAAATAAATAAGCAAAATGTTATAACATAATAAAATGGGAATTCTTGTCCGACAGAGTTTTACGTTTTTAAGTCATTGAGCAGTTTAATAAATTTTAATGAAAATAGAAAACAAATATTGATGAAGTTTTTGTTTTAATAATCACTATTTTCTTCTTCTTCTTATTTTTTTTTTTGTAAAAATATTTATTCAATGAGAATTTTAATAAAAATAAATAAGACTAAAAATGTACCTAAAATATTTATAAGAAGATTCACATCGAACATAATTCCTAACACCTCAGAATTGAATGTTTATTTTAAATATTGAAGGTGAATTTAATGTATATTTTAAATACAAATGAATTTAATGTTTAATTTATATATAAATATATTGTTTATTTTAAATGTAATATAAAATTTGAAATATATATATATAATTATATTTTCTAAAAATAAGTGGTCTTTATGGAAAAAAAAATAATGATTTTTTTGGAGGAGGGAGGGAAATCGCTTTGTATTTACTTTAATTGTATCCATTTTGCTTTGTATTTCCATTTATGTATGCCACGAACAACTTATCGACAGGATACGAAAAAATTCGATTTCAAGCGGTAACTACCCCACATTTGAGTGTCGTGTAAAGGGAAACACAGAAAAACCCCACCAGTCAGTCTAACTGTTGATGTGAGACGTTTATGTACACTGTAATCGTCATATATATTATATACATCGAGTCTACTCTCTTCTGAAAGCAGTGAAAGCGCTGACGACTGCAACAGACGTCAGCGGATTATAACCTGAGTTTTCCTGCACTGGACTGGGAGTTGAGCATAATAAATGCAAATTACGTGTTATATAGAACGTCAGATATTTCTTGAAATTCTTCGAAGCGATTCCTTTATGACAAAGTAAATTTTTAAATTAACTTACGTTTTATTTATTTTGATACTTTTGGTAGAAAAAAAAAGACATTTCAAAATTATCCTTAAAAAGTTTTGACACTGTTTGTGAAGTGGAAAATTCCCTTATTGGATAAAACTTAATCCTATTCAAAATTCTTCAATGTGTTTACTGAAGTATAGAAAAAAATGCAATGAAAACAGAGGAAGATAAGCATTTTCTTAAAAAAATCCGAGAAGTTTGAAGAATATCGTAGAATTTGTTTGATAGACTTAAATCTTTTTAATTCTTTTCATCCTTATTCATTTAATTATTAATTCTTTTACTATTAAACATGCTCTCATCGGACTGGGGTGTACAATTTAAAATATAAATATGTTTTAATATCAAAGAACTTTTATTAGGGTTAAAATTCGTTGGATAAATGAGGGATAAGTTGAGTATTTGATATCAGGTGTGTAGAAAAAAATATGAAGTTGTAAAAAATTTCTTCTTTTATTCTACTTTAAAGTAAATGTATTTGACTCTTCATTTTAGAGTGCATGATTTGTAAATTTTAATGACTGATTGTTACAATTTTAAATTTTAAATATTTAAGGCAAGGAAAGCTTAAAAATAATTAAAAATTTTTTTCGATGAACTAAACGTGGAAATAAAATATAAAATATAATTTTAAGTATAAGTTCATATTTAATGAACAGTTCAAATATATTGAACTGTATTTTTATTATTAAATAATCATGATTTAATTCAAAATGAAAATTTATGCTCAAAAATGTTTAGTTGGATTTTTGTAAGTTTATTGGATGGATACAGTATTATTGAATAAATAAAAATATTTCAGTCATAAGAAGAACAATTTAAAGTGATTCTATGAATTCAAGCAAATAATTAACTGTGCAAAGCATAAGTATGGAAAAACAGGAAATAATTAGGTAAATACTTTAAAAAAATTTTTTTTACCAATTTATTAATTATCTGAAAATTCTATCAAATGTAAAACTTTATTTATTCAACTTTTTTATACATATTTTGAATTAAGCAATTATTACCACTGTTACCTCTCGTTACATTATCCATGTAGGAGGACAAGAAAAAAAGTGTGATATAACAGATGAATTTCTAAAGATAGGTTTCCACCTTATACTAAAATCTCACGTCATCGAAACCCAGCCAATGGGAAGCCGGAGTGGACTGAAGACGAGACTTTCGATTGGAGGGTTTTCTAAGATGGAGTGACTACTTTTCTGAAAAAACCTTCACGATATAACGAAAAGTTATTTATCGTGAGCATACTTCATATTATTTTTTAAAAAATAGTAGAAAATTTGGAAAAAATAATTTCACCAATTGCTAAATGAAAGCTAAATGCTTTGGACTTTTATGGATCTTTCTTAACTTTTATAAAAAATTATTTACTTTTTATGATTATGCAAGTGGCTTTGTGTGTGTGAAGATAGACCGAATTCGTAGCTCAAGGGTAACTAAAATTGTAATCAACCTCAGAGAAAAACAAAATCTTTATCAAAATTTGTTTAACTATGTTATCAGTTGATTAGAGGGCTATTGGACTGCGTGCACATACTGTAAGTTTTACCATTTTAGGAATTTAACTTATGTAAAAATTACTAATTTACAAAGTAAAAGGGAATATTTTTGTAGAAAAAGGGAATATTTTATCGAAAATTTTTTTATTCCTATTTTATTAAAGGAGATAGAATAGCACAATATAAGAAGAAGAAACAATTTATAGAAACCAGATTGAATTTGAGGTAATTGATTGATTAGTTGTGAATTATTGACAGAATTCATAAATGTGACGATAGCGGTCAAATTCTCTAAAATATACCAATCATATTTGGAAACAGTGCTGAAAAGAACAGCATCTTCAGTATCGTTTAAGAATAATAAATTTAGGTTTATCAATTATTTAAAAGGAGACTATTAAAGCAGATTTAAAATTGTCTGTTCTTCAACAACATGAATTCTTGCTATTAGTTTATTAGTGTGTTCAGAAAATAATGCAGATTGCAAACCACATAGGTAACAATAATTTTGTTGTTCTTGTCGTATCCTTTGATGAATACAAAAAAATGAAATATCGTGGTGCTCCCGAATAATATTGCTATGTTGATTACCAGCTCGGAATATAAATTCTTTTCCGAAGGAATGTTCCAGACAATGTATGACGGTTACAACAGCTGAGCAATCAAAGGCATGATGGCGAGTAAGCTCGACATGAGGGCAATTGGCACTTTTTGGTATTTTTTAACGCCATCAGCAGAAATTTTCATATTTTTGTGGTGCTTCATCCTCAATCTTGTGTGAATAGTAGCTGTTTTTCTGTTGGCATTTAGTTCTGTAATTTGGTATTTAGTTTTAATCTTTGAAGGAATAATAAATTTAGATTTTCCAAAGGCATTTGTATCTGCTAAAGGAATGACAGTCTGATCCAGACTTCTGGAATTCTTCACCAAAGAATCTGTAATTTCATTAAATTCTAAATCCACATGAACAGGGATCCATGGCAGGATACACATTCTGTGAAAGCAGTGGATTTGTTCTGAAAGTGATATAATGTTCAAGATCATACTTGAGAAATCTTTATTAAGAACCTGAAAGGCAGACCTTCAGTCATTGAAGATTGTAATTACTTAACGTTTAGATATATCTTTGAACACATTGCAATTTTTTTAAGTCAGTAACATAATATTATTAATTCTTGAAATAAAATTTTGCAATTTTCTTGTTGTTCTGTTTCATTGCTGGAAAAAAAAAAAATGTCTGGATTATTAAATAAGGGCAAGCTTGCCGAAAAAACAACAACACAATTAAATAGGGAGGATTACTTAAAATTTCGTACTCAAATTTTTCCATCTTCTATGATATGTGGTAAAGCGTTTTCAAGCAGAAATTTGAAACTTTACAATCATGGACGTTGCAGGGTTTCGTTTCCTTGCCAATCAATTGTGTCGCACTACAATCAGTTGAAAGTGTTCAACGTTTCTTATTGGTTTATTTTTTAAAAATTTCTTACGCATGCTATTCTTATTGGTTTATTTAAATTTCTCTCAAGAGCTTTTTATACATAATATTTAGTTTAATTTATTTCACGTGCTAATAATTATATAATTAATTAATTAAAATCTAAAATTGTTCTAAAAAATCATCTGATGAAAGCAAAAATAAATTTACTCTAAACAGAAAGTGAGATTTTTCAAGAAAAGGAAATCGGTTTATGTTATGTTTATGTTATATTATTTTATTTATTTTATAACATAAACATTTTTTTTTTTTTATTTATTTTTATTATGTTTTATTTATTTATATTTTTTAAAACTGCTGTTACTACTGCTACTAGTAAGTGTTTTGTTCTTCGTACATTAAATTCTAAATTTTGTGGGTAATCTGCATATCGGCCCAACAGAATCTATTGTATTTGTTTACTTTTTGATAGCTATTATGATATTTACCTGATGATGCATTTGAAATTCATTTCATGCTTATTACTTGTCAGACTTGCTATGAATTTTCTATACTTTTTTAAACGTAAATGGATTTTACTTTAGTATTTTAAAACAGAATTGATAAAATAACAAGTAAAAAATAAGCAAAGATCTTTTTATAAATATTATAAATTTTTATTAATTTAAGAGTGATTTTCTCTCAATTTTTTTTCCATAGAAATAAAAATTCTAAAACGAAAATGGGAACGTTTATATTATTAAATGCATTTGATTAAAAAGTTAAGTAAGGTTTAAATAGCTATTCGGATTTTTCAAAAAAAAAAAAAAAAAAATCGAAATGATTATCTTGCAAAACTCTATTATTTAAATTAATTAAACTACTAGCAAAATCTAAAGGCTAAAACAAATATGCAGTTAGAAAATTTTCATCATTACTTCGATTGAATTTCTAGCGTAAATATATGATTTCTGTCTTACATAACAAAACAGCTGAATTATCTATCGTAAAAGCATTTTCTAATTATTTTTCTACTTTAAAAACATTCTCAAATGGCTATGTCAGCATCTCATTGAACAGCTACTTTGCAATATTCGAACGTTAAAACAGCAATCTTAACAACAATTTATTTTGCATCTTCACTTTTAATAATAAAACTCCTTGTTCATCGTTTTTAATAAGCAAGAATTCTCTTTATGCAAGTTGAGATTCGTATCTTGGAATTATTTTTGAATCATCACCATTGTAAATTTTTATAAACAGAAAACTATCGAATTCTTTCAGATTGAGATTAGAATAGGAAATTGTTACATTTGATCATTCGTTTAATAAAAGAATTCATTGAAATAAATTCATTATAACTTTTTTTAATGTAGTATTGATAATAATTTAAAGTTTTACGAGTTACAACGCCGAATGAGGACCGGTATTTAGCAGTTACTGCCAAAAGAAACAGCCGGAGCACAGCATCAGACCTGTCTCTTCAGCTCTCTTCAGCTGCCGGTACGACAGTTTCAAGGCAGACCGTGTACAGACGCTTAGGGCACATTGGTCTATATGCTCGTAGGCCTGTCAGATGTGTTCCACTTACCGCAATTCACTGTCGCCTGCGATTAACCTGGAGTAGAGAGCATGCATTGTGGACACCGCAACAGTGGTCTTGTGTGATGTTTTCCGGCGAGTTCAGGTTTAGTTTGCAGTCTGATTCTCGCCGGACTTTCATATGGAGAGCGCCAGGTACCCGTTACCACCAAGAGAACACCACTGAACGACACCGTTACGGTGGTGCAGGATGGCTCGTTTGGGGAGGAATTATTCTTGGTTCCAGAACTGACCTGCATGTTCAGAGTGTAACTATGACAGGCCACATCTATCAGGATGTCATTCTGGAATAACATGTACGTTTGTTTCGGGGCACCATGGGTGCTGAATTTCTGTTTATGGATGACAACGCCCGTCCTCACCGTGCAAACATTGTAGACGAATGCCTTCAATTGGAGGATATCACCCGTATGGATTGGCCAGCATACTCACCGGACTTGAATCCAATAGAGCATGTGTGGGATATGCTTGGCTGACGAATTGCAGCCCGTCAACCCCTCCCACCTGTCAACCGGAACTTCGGAGGGCATTGCTTGATGTGTGGTGTAATATTCCCCAAGATCAGATTGATAATTTGATACTTAGCATGCCTAGGCGTTGTAAGGCCTGTATTGCATCGTCCGGGAGACATACTCCATATTAACCATCATACCAACCATGTTATACTGTTTTTTTGTAAATAGGTTGTTTTTTGAAATTTGCTCAGGGAGTAAAAATCGCAATTTTCATTAATTATGTCAAACATATAGCATCTTTTTGCTCTTTACCTTTCGTTTAATAAATAGACTTTACAAATTTGTTTTGCTTCTGTCTCTTTCTTTGCCTGAACTTCATTATCCTTAATTTATGGACATGAGTGTAGTATAGTATAAAAATAATCAAATCTAAATTTTTTACTTGATATTTTTAAAATTATATTTTCTGTGATGCAGTAAATGTCTTTATTTACAATTTTAATTTTATGAAAAAAATAATTTTTACTACAAAAAAAAAATATTCATTTAAAATTTTTGTTTCGAATATTTGTTTCAAAATCAATTTTTTTCTCATTTGAGAAGTAATATTCTTAGAATGTTTTCAGATCAGTAAATCATAACTTTCTTTTTTTTTTTTTTTTCTTATTATGAAATTAAATTAATTAATTGTTTTGAACATATAAAAAATATAATATTTTAATAGAATTAATCATCAATAGTTAAAAAGAACTTCGAAATTTAAATTGCTAACTTAATGTCTCTATAATTTGATTTGACTGATAAGCAATTTATGAGTCTTTTATACAGCTGAAATAATATAAGCTTGCAAAATTATTTCGAAATAATGCTATATTGGAAAGAGTTTTATATTGTTTAAATGCTGTATAAAATAGTTTAAGTGTAGTTACGGTAAAACACTTAGTTTTACAGTATCTGTTTGTCTGAAATATGACATTCTTCAGTTTATTATACGCGTAAACAGTTAGATTCTCACGTCTTCACAGCAGTTACAAAATGATAATAATTCAAACCAAACAGCTACTTCACCCAGAATTTCAAAGTCTGCAGACATGTTGAAAATTAATGACATTCAATTGTGATAGGTGCTATTAAAGTGATTAAACGAGTTTAATTTTATTTCTGCATGAAAAATGGATACAAAATTCTTTTCTAGTATGGATAAAATGAAGCGTCAGCCGAAAAACATCAGTCCAACAAATAATATCAACTGATAGCAAAACAATCATACAAATAAATAAAATTTCTATATGTTTCTTCCTTATGAGAAGTATTCTTTGAAAGAAAAGATAATTTTAAAGACATGTCTACAATGATTAATTTTAATAAAATACAAAGGCTTAGGAATATTTTCTGAGCAGAATTTTTTATTAGTAGTTATGATCCATTACTGTTATACGTGAGATCCACGACTCGTGGCTAAATGGTAACGTGCGCCGCTGGTGAGCATTTGAGTTGAGGCTCAGACAACATTGTGGACATTGTTGCAAAAACGATGGACTCGGTGGCGTTCGTGATTTCAGCATCTCGCCTCGTGCGTCGGACTACCTAGTGGGAGTTTACCGGATTTTTCCCATACGATACTCAAATGAGGTGTAGTTCGCCTAAAACTTCTCGTGGAAGGCACTGCCCTCCTTCTTCAGCGACACTGAGTCAAGTCAGACTTCTATCTACGGTGCTCCATCATAGCAGAAATTGCCCCTTCACCTTCATCCTTGAATAGACTACTCATGGTGCGTTCATGCCGCGCTGCTGGATTAGTCACAATAATAACACGTAGACAGAATGTCATTAAAATGTCCAACATATTTGTATCTTTTTGCATCTGAATTTTTTTACTTTATTCCCCATGTCATCTCAATACTTAGCAACTTGTGTCTGATGACATCAGTACGAATTACACCAGTGAAGCATGTTGGGTATTGTATTTTGACTTGTTATAAGAACAGAGAAAATTATTTTTCTTGATAACAGACTTTCTTTTTTAAATGGCAGGCCCTAATGAAACTCTTGGAGGGGGAAGGGGGCAATGGTGAGAAGAAAGTGAAGAAGGGCTCAGATTTTTATTATGCTAATGGCATCTACTGAAATCACTGCTTTCAAAGGAGACTCAATGGCGATTGTGCCCAACGTGTGTAAATTGCCTCTCACCTTGTGGGTGATATCCGGGTTTTTTACTGAATGACAAGCAAATGCGCGATGGTTATTTCTAAAAGTCCCTCGGAAGGCAATACCCTCCACTTCATCATCTGTAGGTCGGCTATTCCTGGCACGTATCAATGGAACACGAGGTCCAACGATGTTCAATAACAAAAAAAGTCGTAACATCCACAGCCATCGTTCTAGAGGACTCAGATTCAAATCCACTGTAGTGTGCTTTGTAGTCACTGCTTTTGAGACTCAATAGAAATTGTGACTAATTGCTTTGGCCTTCATATTGTCTGGTAGGTTTCTACCATAGAGCACACAAGATATTGCTAAAATAAAAGAGTATAGACATTATCTTTCAGACTGTTTTTAAAAGATATTTTCTAACTCAATTATGAATATGTGTGGGCCACTTGTGCAAATCAACACAGATTAGACATGAGCTTGGCTAATATTGGGTATTTGGAAAGAAAGTCTTACCACGAGAAAAAAGTTACGCAAATATGCTAACAATAATGAAAAATGTTTAAGTAAAAGTATATAGTACATTGAATTTCCGGGACTCTGACTTGTTATTCCAGTCCTGTAGTTCCTGTGACCACCGAAAACCTATAAAAGAAAGAAAACTTTTGGCGATATTGTTATATAGTAATTTGCGTTTTGTGTGGAAGAAAAACCTGTGATTTTCACATTAAACTGAGTCAATGTGAGATATTCCTTCATAACCTTCGTACCTTCATGCTTTTCTCAGTAGCAATTGGAACGTAAGCAATAAGCTGCAATCGAACTTGATCAATACGCAAAATAATTATGATTGCTACTATTAAATAACGAATCTTATAAATTTACATATAAGTGAAAAGAAATATCCATTGAGCATAAATAGGCATAGCACGGAAATTTTTCTCTCAATATTTACTTCTTCCAATTCCTCTAATCTCAGGGAACAAGAATGATTCTGATACTATACCTACTGTAATATGCACGCCATTGGAAAGAATACAAGACTCTAAAATTATATTTCTTGGTATAAAATGTCAAACAATTTAAGTCATTCTGATTTGATAGTAGTACATATTTTTTGTCATTCGACAGATGATAACCAGCTTTACGGAAATAGTTGCAATTGCTGATTTGTGATATTACTATCTCGTAATCAGTGGAACTCATAATCAAGTTTTTGAACTCAATGTTTTCTAATGTATTACAAAGTAACAAGTGAAGGACTTGAAGTCAGAGGTTGTTCCATTTCTTTTATCAATCTAGGTTTTTAATAATGCATTAAATACTTCGAAACAAATGATAAACAATAATTTAATCTATATTTCAAGTTATTGACATGCATAAAGATAAAAATGATAAAAGGAAGGACTTCATTAATGTTTATTGTTAAGAGTTTCCTGTTTTTTATTCTTTAAATTTTAAAATCCTTGCATGACTTTTATATTGACCTGTATATGTGTAAGAAAGATCTTTTTTAACTATAATATTTATTTTTTGGTAATAATAAACGAAATTAATTTTAAAAGTTAGCATTGTGTTAAAAAAATGTTACTTTTTGTGTCCTTACTCGATTAGCCAATGCTTAATTTTTTATATCATCCTCTATTCAGATTGGTTTAGTGCTATATTGAAAAAATAAGAAATTGATTATCGAAATTAAGGCAGTCTTAATAAAAGAATGCAAAGAATTCTTCTTCTCATTATTCAATAGCGCAACAGCCCCATGTGGGCCATGAGATGTTTCCTTTTACGGGGTAAAGTTATCAACCTTACGCCTCAATACTCAACCGTTATATTAGACCAGGAACCTACGGTTTAAAGTGGATTCTGGACTACTACAAACAGCCACGGCACAGCCATTACTCGAATCCGAAATCTGTGGCACCCAGCGCCAGAGAGCCAGTCACTCGGCCATCAGACCCCATGTAAATGATTCCTTTTTTTTTTAAGAAATATGAATTCCTAATGCAAAATAAGTCTTTCCAAAATTTGTTGTGCTATAAATCATGATTAGTTATTGAATGCATACTTTGCATGTAAGATGTTATGGATTACGATCTTCGCTTTCACTTAAAATAGCTAATTCTAATTCGCTTTAGCAAATGCTCCTCTTCCCTTGGCTGCCTGATGATCAATTGGCTAGCGCTCTGTCCTTTGCTACCTCAGATTTCATGTTCGAATCCTGGAGGGGGCTTGGATGTTTGTGAGTGATTCGGAAAAACGTTAAAAAGTGTAGGTCCCTGTCTAATTAGCCTAAAGTGTGCAAAAAATGACTGTAGAACGACAAACCAAACCAAACTTCTTTTCGTTGACAACTTTGCTTACGTTTCATGATTTTGCTTCATATTTGTATTCTAAATACCAGTAAGGAAGTCTTTCTCCTAAAACTTCCTTTTCCATCATAAGAAATTATGCTGGCATATTGAAATGACACCTTTCGATAAAATTATCATTACAATTCTTGTGCCAAAAACTGAGATGGAAGTGATTATTAAAAAAAAACATTTTATTCAAGGATATGTAATACTTTTAAATATATTGAGTTTCTTGTGATCAGTTCTAATAAATCTGGATGTGTGTGGGTGGGAAGGAGGTCTACTCTATTTAAGAAATAAAAAGCTGATAGGTTATTAGAATAGCTTCTTTCGCATTGAATGACCCTGCATTTTTTCGACGCAATGACAAAAAAAATCTGATAAAGAACTATCGCATCAATGAATGTCTCACTTAGCTGCCTTATCAAGTGCTCCACATTCTATTATCACACTATCACGAGAGTCTGGTTCCCTTTTTGTATTTGTTGTTTTTCCGCATTAAACAATCGTCTAGCACGAGAATTGGACATCTACGGAAATTCTGGAAATTTGCCAGCCGCTCTATTAACAACACACTGTTCTTTTCTTCTAAAAGTGAACACTACCATGGACTCGGAGGAATTCCGAAAATGCGGCAAAGAACTGGTGGACTTCATCGCCGATTACCACGAGACGATGCGTGAGAGACCCGTTTTGCCGGACGTCCAGCCTGGATACATGCGGGGCCTGTTGCCGGACCATGCACCGGAGAATCCAGAACCGTGGCAGGATGTAGTGGCGGACATAGAGAAAGTTATCATGCCAGGAGTAAGTGCTTTTGCTTATTGCCGTATGTACATTGCTAATATGCTTTTGTTTCATTAACATTGTGTTTCTATCACAATATTTTTATCTCTAAATAATAATCAAAAACATTTCCGGCATTACATTTGCATCAACAGGATTCTGATTTTTTCAAAATGATTAATATTGTTGTGACTTATTAATAATAGATAAACAAAAGCTTTTTCAACATAAAAAATTTAAAAATGAAATATTAATATTTTTCACTTACCGCATAAAGACATTTTGGACTTCATGATATTTAAGACGTTTCTTGGTTAACTTTAATAGAAAAAAAATAATTGTAAGTAAATATTTAGTGCTTTCCTTTTATTTATGCGCATTGTTTTCCTAAAAATTGAGGTTTTATGGAAAAATATGAAAAAATGACTGCACTTTATCGGACATCTGATGTCTGATTAGAGAGACTGAACTAAATTCTGAGACTAAATTCTCTATCATAAGATCCCTCCAAATAATTTTTCATTCTATTACGTGAAAAAGGAACATTAACATAGTTTTATTTTTTGATTTCTACAAATATTCATAGAACCATTATTTAATCTACGTTAAGAATTTTGGTATCCACACCCGTCTATTGTTCTGACTAATCTTCAAATCTCAGCCAGTTTAATAAGTAACGGAAGACTTTTCCTGGTTCACATGATTCTGATAAATATAAAATGCAACGAAAGGTATGCATGAGGATTTTGAAAATCAATGAGATGAGGGAGGAGTTCTTCATGTTTTTAATTAAATAATCTTGGCTATTAATCACAATTTTCGAAATCACTGAGCGTTTTTTTTTTTTTTTTTTTTTTTGTTTTTGTTGTTGTTGTTTAAAATAGATTATAGATTTCATAGTTTAATTTGTTCATTAAATTTTGTCACATAACACAATAACAATATAAAGTATTAAACAAAACAGTAAAAATATTTCAAGAACTCTACTTAAAGATGTTGTTTTTGTTGTTTCAAATGTTGCTTTATTTGATTGAGACCATTTGCCATAGAAATTGTATGTAATAGGTCTAATTTTACCCAAGGTGCACTACGGATCCTTCTATTTCAATACATAATGCACTATTTTATACCATGCAATTAATGTGCTAAATCAGTTATATTTTATAATTTCAATCTGGGAACGAACAATCCTATTGAGGCCATCTGGGATGTCCGTATCCCCCTCTCCTTTTACTTCCATGATAATTCTATGATTACTTATATGATAAGTCTAATAGAAGGACTTTTCCTTTTCGAATTGACATCATTTTTCAATTTTTGAACTCATTTACTTATGTTCGAAAATCCAATGTTCTATCTATCATGCAACTTCAGGCACAAAAATTAAATACATAAAAATTCTGAAATAGTTGTTTTTCGTGACAAAAACACACAAGTATATTTCCAGGTTCACCCTGTGCAAAAAAAGGCATACATTTGAGAAAGCTAACTGAAATCTATGTAAGCAGAATCGAATGAACATAATCTTAACAGCAATGATGATATAATAATGATGATATAATTTTGAGGATTTTAAAATAAATAAAGCAGTCCGGTTACCCAAGAAATTAGCAGGGATATCTATCTGTTTTAATGTAAAGACTGCCTATTGATTATATTGAAAATTTTTGTAATCAAAATTGTCATCTCTCTTGCAAAAATTAAGATTAAAAATCGCCGAAAAGATGTCGTATCGTTTGTTTTCACGGATTATACACTATAACCCACGGATCGTACGCTAAAAACTTCTTAAAATTTCTGCTTGCGAATTATAGATTGCAGCGTATAATCTGCGTCCTTTTTTTTTTTTTTTTTTTTCACAGAAATTCTATAAACCTGCCATCAAAAATATATGTTCTGTGAACAAAAATTGACAAATGTTTATATAAGAGAAAAATAAACAACTTCTAAACAAAAAGGAAGAAATATAACGTTATGCTTGATGGATGGGGGAGCTGGACTTTAATACAAAAATTAGTCAAAATGCAACTCCCATCCTGTATTCGGTGTGTTATAATAGATAAATGGCTGGAATGAAGCTATAGAGAAGACTTAGAAGAACGTACACTTAGCCAAATTCATAATTTATTATGATACTCATCAATCGGTGCCACAGGTTTCGGGTTGGAGTTGTTCCATGGATGTTTGTTTCGGAATCCATTTTAAACGTAGGTCCAGGTCTAATATAACAGTAGAGATTTGGGCGTAAGGCCGATAACCGTACCCCGTAAAAAAGAAAACATTTCCTGTCTCGAACTCTGCCAGTAGGCAGAAGGCCTTAAACCCACCATGGAGCTGTTGAGTCAATGAAAAGACGATACTCATCAAGATTTTAAGTTCTCTTGCAAGTGTGATGATAAAAACATCGTAGAAAATATATCATCTTTTTTTTTTTCAGCATATATCATCGACCACAAGAATATGTTCTTCTTTTCTTAAACACCTATATTCTTTCCGGCTTCCATTATATTAAGTTTGTCTTCGTAAAAAAAGAGATTGTAATAAATGGAGTTAAAATCATATTGTTTGAGTTTGTACCTCTGGATATTTTTAAATTTAAGAGATTAATTAAAAGATATCTTTTATTTTTTTCGTACATAAAAATTAAGTCTCAGGTTGCACGAAGTTGTGAATTATAAACGGACAATTTATTTTTATACATTACTTAGGCATTTAGATGCAATTGAAAAAGTTACTGGTCCCAGAAATGAAGAATTTCATCTGATAATTCTTCAATCGCATTTCTTTTATACCACAATAAGCAAGAACGCATTGAAACACACCCTATGCCTACTCTTTCAAAGAGATTTCGAAACGGACAAATAGCATTTTCCGAAATGAATTTTAGTCTATATTCTAGTTTTATTATCTATGCAATGCGTATAGATTCTACTTTTAACTTTAAATTGATGTACATTGAATGTATTTTTATGTCCTAAATATACAATGTTACGCTTTTTATTAAATTCCATTCGTTAATTTTATGTATTATTGCTTAATTTAGTGGCCTTAGGTTTTATTAAAGAAAATAATTTATCGCTTTTTATCAAAATTTTTATCTGCTGTAGAAAGTGATTTGGATGCTTTTGGAATTACGCCATCTACTGAAGTCACAATATCGGTTTTATTGTGTGATAGTTATCAGAAAAGTGGAAAAAATTTTGGAAATAAAGATTCATACCTTTTTTAAGAATAGACGTTTTAAATTGTATAACAATTTAACATATACATTGTTTAATTAAAAATGCTTTTTTTTCCAATCTTTTATAGAGCTTAATTGAATAATGTAATAATTATTTTCTGAATGTATTAAAAAAAAAAATTCTGAATGATAGTAATGAATAAAATAGCGATTCTTACTATAAGAAATATTTTTTATGGCAATAATTTATCTTAAGAAATTATCTATTTGTCTGATATTTTCAATGGCGACTAAAGGACCAATTTTAGAATATTTAACTACGCAAATAATATTTGTTATTAATTACTTAATATTATGTAAAAAACAGGAATTTTTCATAGAAGATTGAACTTCACAAAATTTATAAAATATGCATTATTCAAATGAATAATCTTCATCTTCGATCTTCTGTAAAAATCAGGGATGAAGTAATCCATTTTATATTAATGGTATAATAAATATAGATAGACAATCGTTATTGTAACAGCAATCTCATTCATATAATTTATCTTACTTATGCACATTATGGGACCTGATGCCAGAGTGACAAGCGCTCAGTGCCATAAATTTCGGAGTGGAGTTCCGACTGTGCCATAAATGTTTGTAGTCGTTTGGAATCCACTTTAAATCGCAGGTCCCTGTCTAATATGACTGTCGGGTGTAGGGTTGTCAACCCTATCCCGTAAACAGAAAACATCTCATGCCTCGGAAACTGCAAGTAGGCAGACGGGCCTGAGCCACTATGTGGCTGTTGCGCCAATGAAGAAGGATAATATACTACTGTGCCCTGAAAGTAAGACCAATTATTTTTTTATTTATTCTTCCAAATTTATTTCATCGCCTTCAAAATAATCCCCTCCGGACACAATGCACTTATGACAACTTTTTGTCCCAATCCTCAATGTATGCTAAAAAGTCATCGGCAGGGATGGCCTTCAAAGCGTGCACTTCGATTCACGTTGAATCTCTTCAATCGGCCCAAAACGGTGTCCCCTGAGTGTTCTTTTGAGTTTAGGGAATAGCCAGAAGTAGCACGGTGTGAATACGGGGGTTGTGGAACGTTATGGGTTTCATTTTCATGTCATGAAGAATCAATGCAGTGTGAGCTGGCGCATTTAGTGTTTTCGGTAAAAATCGAAATTTGACGCGTTGTGAATATGGTGGTTGTGGAACGATATGGATTTCATTTTTGGCGAAAAAGTCACGAAGAATCAGTGCAGTGTGAGCTGGCTCATGCAGTGTTTTTGGTACTAATCGAGATTTGGCACGTTTGAGGCCAAAATGGAATTCCCCGATCTTTTGAAATTCCAACATCATCAGCAAGGTCTCTAATTGTAAATCGACGGTTTGCAAGCACCACAAAATCTTTAATTTTTTTCAACGTGAGCTTCGTCGGTTGATGTGAAGGGTCGACCAGAGGGCTCCTCGTGTTCAACGCGTTCTACTGCCTTCCTTGAACTGTTTATACCACTTAACATTTCTTTCCGATATAGAAATGCTCCCCGAATGCCTTCTGCAACATTCTAAACGTTTCCGCAAACAAAATTTAATGCAAGTTCTTTGCTCAATGAATTCAGACATTTCAAAAATTGCCAGAATCAGTTTTAGCGTCTCACAAAGCCAAGCGTAACTCAAATACTAATGCATATGTTTACGTCAAAATTCCCACAGATGTCAAAGACAGTGCTAGCAACCTAAAAAGAAAAAAAAAAGGAATTCCATAAGCCCCGACAATTTTAAATTGAAAAAAATTGGTCTTACTTTTTGGTCACAGTAGTATAAGTTTTATGGTGAATAAATACATAACAAAAAATCATAAAAAACAATGTTTTTGTTAATAAGCCCTTTCTAATAATTTAAAAATAAATCCCAAAAGCCAAAACGAATGCTATTTGAGTAAAAAAACATATTTTATACAATGTTATATAATGTTTTATACTCCGTTATATTTTACAATATAATGTTTCAGAATCAGTTTGCATTCATTATTCAATTCGTTAATTCATTATTATCAATTATTTCTTATGTTAGAAAAATCAATCGTGGTGAGAGAATATCGAAGATTTTCCATAAAATTAAGGCTTATAGAATCTAATTTATACTAATGATAAGGTAAAAAAAATTACAATCTTTATAGTAAAGTTATTATTGTAATTATTTCCTTTACTTAATTATCTGACAAATTAGAACAATAGAATTTTTGATAGAAAGAAGAAATTATATGGTGACGCATATATTTATATTAATGAAATGTGTAAAAATAAATCGAAACAACAAACTGTTAATGTATGAGTGTTGGAATTAATTTTTCCGTCGATATATAAATCTTTTCCATTCATCAATATCTGAGGCGGAAGGCGGTACGGGTCGGGTTATGACAGGCGAATGTGCTTTGGTCACCATTTGATGGATGGAGCCATTTCCGACCGGCGCTTATCATAAGTTTATTCCATTCGCAAGTATCGTAATCTAATATCCTTCCTCCAGAGGTTGGGGAAAAGAAAAATATAAGCAGATTTAAATTATTCATTAAAGAAAAAAAGAAATTTTTTTTTTCTTCAATGTGAGCCATTTGACATTGGCCAGTTATACAGCAGATTTAAAAATCAGAAAGCACAACAAGGTTTGGCTGCTATAACTACAAGAAAGAATCTCAAAATATTTTGGATTAAGTACCACATTAACTATTCTTTGAAGTTGGGCAAAATATATCCACCGATATATTATAACTTTTCTTTAAAAATATCATTAATTAGGTAATTAAAAATTAGGTAAAATTAAATGAAAAATATATTACAAAAAAAGTAAGTTAAGTAAGTTCTTTATTAAAAGAAAATTTATTTTTAATGCTGGCCATTTGATAAAGAGGTCGCTGACCAGCGATAGGCAGACCAGTATATACCACAGGAGTGTGATTGCTGCACTACAAAGAGGAATCTTCTAATTTTTAGGACATTAACTATTACACAATGTTGGACAGAATATATCTATCGACGTAGCATAACTTTTTCTAAAAATATTATTTTTCTTTTGAAAAGTTAGATTAAAAATTTTAAAAAAAGGTTACCAAACAAATTAAAAAGGAATAATTCATTCCATTCATTTTCTTTCCTCCTAAGAACCTCTTAAAAGTGTTATCAAAGTATGACTTGCAATAAAAGTGTATCAAAAACAAAACGGATGTTTGTAACGCTTGTATGCTTTTACATTTGCTTTCTTATCACGAAGATAGTCTGAATAAATATTAAATTTGAATAAAAATGTGAAGGCCGTGATGACTGGAGAATATATTACTTGTATTGTTTGTACGAATTTTCTGTTGAATTAGATTGATTAATAAAACAATTTGTGGGCCTAAATGGTCGAGTGGCTAGCGCTCTAGCTCTGGGTACTATAGGTTTCGGATTCGAGTCCTGGCGGTGCTATGTATGTTTGTAGTGGTTTGGAATCCACTTTAAACCGTTGGTCCCGGTCCTAATAGGATCGTAGAGTGTTGCGGGGGGCATTGTTACTCTGCGTCCGTGACTTTTCTTCAAGCTACACGCACCTCCTGGGTAATGCAAAGTGAGTAACGTCTGTGCAGCGCTTGCCTTAAGGCATCAAAGACAAGTGTCTAAGTGTTTGCCAGCTGCATTAGAAAAAAATAAAACAATTTGTCAATATTAGTTGGAACGTTAGAACCTGATGACCGAGTGACTAACGCTTTGGCACTTGGTTCCACATGTTTTGGGTGCCATGCTTCCCAACGATGCCATGGATACTTGTAGTGGTTCGAATCTACTTTAGGCCGTAAGTCCCGATCTAATATGACAACCCTATCCCGTAAAAAAAAAAAAAAAAACAGATCCTCTCTCGAAATCTGCCAGTAGGCGGACTGCTTTGGTTCGCTGTGGGGCTGTTGCGCCAATGAATAAGAAGTTACAACATTAACAAATCGTTTTATTCATTTCCTTCAGAATTACTTACCTGAGCGAGAAAAGGCTTTCCCTAAAATGAAATATGTTAAAACATCTGCAAATGAATATAAATTAATCAATAACTTGCATCAATTTTAATAATAGGTTTTGATGAATTTGTTGCCCAACTGCTATGAGTTGTCAACAGCAAAGAACAGCTACATATATCTCTTTAATAATAAGCCTTATTACAATGTTAAATTCTATTCTATCAATATTGATTTATTAATAGTCAGTGAGAGTGTTCTGCTTAATAGAATATCGATTATTAATTTGTACTGATTATTAAATTACATTGATTATTGAAACAAACCAATTCTAGTGCTAATTGGTTTGCTTTTGTACCACACCTGAGGAAAGGCTTAAAAGCTCCCTTTCAGTTAGCGCTATGATAGTTTACTATATTGCTACGATTTTAAATAACCCTAGTTCATCCAACAGAAACAAAATTTCAATTAAACCTTCTAGAATACCAGAGAATTGAATATTGTAAATTGATATGAATCAAATATTAGGAATTTAATAACTTTGAATAAGCAAAGATTGATTAAAGTGCTTTTGATTTATGGGTTATACGTTCTTGAGAAAATGTCACGATTTAGTCAACCTCATCTTATTAATACCACTTAATGTGTGAATAAGGATAATGTGGAATTAATTTAATGTCTTGTCTTAAGTAACCAAGTAATTTTAAAAGTAGTCTTTAGTTTTTTAGTAGTCTTTAGTAATCTCCCAAGTAGTCTTTAGTAATTTCTCCAAGTAGACTTTAGTAATTTCTCCAAGTAGTATTTAGTAATTTCTCCAAGTAGTCTTTAGTGGTTTCTCAAAACTTCTGTTGGCACTTTTTATATTTTCATGAGAGGTTTCGAAATAAGGGAATCTACTGTGAGAAATTGTATAAAAAAGAGTATGGGACCATTCCTTTTTAAGACATTTGGATCAAAATTCTGTTGTACATACAGATGTTTTTCTGAATAATTTTACATTAGAAATTAATACTGTGTACAAATATTATCAGCAAAGACCAAGAG
Organism: Caerostris extrusa; assembly: GCA_021605095.1. Classification (NCBI taxonomy): domain Eukaryota; kingdom Metazoa; phylum Arthropoda; class Arachnida; order Araneae; family Araneidae; genus Caerostris; species Caerostris extrusa. The sequence goes on from BPLR01018555.1 coordinate 32,627, forward strand.
ATCCTCTTAGCAGAGCTTTAAATGGATGAAGATGCTTATAAAGTTATGTTTTTTCCTCAAAAATTGAAATATTATCTTAATTAATTGCAATATTTTTTTTAAAATTCAAACTGATTCATTAAAAATGAACAATCAGTCAAAAATTTATATTTTAAGTAGGATAGATAAATTGTTTTGAAAGTAGTGACAAGTTAAAAAGTCTGATCTCCAATGTTCAGGACATTATATGCGGAAATTATACTTTCTAATATTCTGCAAATTTATTGGCTGAATGTTATGAAATAAATCTTATTCAGTAATTCAGAAAAATCTCCGTAAAAAAAAAACCCTAAAGCCGTCACAAAATGTAACTTCGCAAAACATTTATATTCTCAAATTTCTTGTGTTATTTTTATGTGCTTCATTTCAAATAAACCGTATTTTCTCAAATAAATATATTTTTAAATCTATCTTTCTTGTATTATATCTAGATTTATTCTCATGAATGTTTTGAGAGAGAAAAAGAAAAGATTTACAAAAAAATTATTTTTTAAGCTAATGAGCAGTTAATAATTTCTTTTTTATGACAGTAATACCGTTTTCTCTGCACTCAATTTCATATCTTTATTCCAAATCATAAACTCAAATAACAAGATTAACAATCTGGTGTTTGAATTTGCGATTTGGAATAAGCAGTGAGAACGGACTTAGGCATAAGGAACATTCGGCAAGGACAACGAAAATACTGTTACAGAGTGTTTTAGTGGTTTAAATTACATCACAAAACCTCCAGTTTTAATTGATACTAAAATCTGTGCGAAAAAAAAAGTTTTTTTTTTTTTTTTTTAATATGGAATGAAATGACAATGCGTTATAAAATGTTTTGGGAATGCTTATGGTTTTTCCCGACGAAGTATTTTTATTTTTGTTTCATGGAAACAGCAAAACATTTCACAAAGATTTCTTTTAACCTAGAATACAATGAAGAAATTGCATTAAAAATTTAAATTTTCTAATAAATTCCATTATAAATTCGTTGAAATATTAAATCAAAACATGAAATGCGATTCATCATATTAAAATATAACGGTGGTGGGTTTTTCGTGTAAATATGAGGTTGGTAAATGCAATACTTTTCCTGTACAGAAAGAATGAAATGACACAAGGAGTGCAAAACATTTTTATTAAACCGACACCATTTGTGGAATTTCTCGAAACTCTCACTTTAGAACAACCTCGGAGGTCTTTTATAAGAACAGTATCGAGATAAATAAAGTCTCTCTTTCTCCAAAACCAAAAAAGAGGAAATGGAGCGAAAGAGGATGCGGATGATCGTTCAGGGATCGAGATTCAGTGTTGCTAGGTTACCACAGGAATGCATTAAAGAGATTGCAGGGCAACGGTGGTACGTCAAAGATGGGGGGGTGAGTCGTTGAAAAGGGGAGGTGTATAAAAAGTCACGAAGGGAATTGTCATCTTCTTTTTCAAAAAGAAAACCAAAGAACGAAAGGGAATTTTTTTTTTTTTTTTTTTTTTTTTTTTTTTTTTTTTTAATTTACAAGTACAATTTTAAGGAAATTAGAACGAATCATTTTGTTAAATTGGAAATAATCAGCGTTTAGGTTTTCGTATTATTTCTAATTCTACTTTTGGATTAAATTGTTGCATAAGATTTTCGCTTAAGTAATAAACAAAAAAAAAAAAGCTGGAAAAGTTATGTAGGGAATTCAATTGACAGATGTCGATAAATTCTTTCTTGTCAAAAAATAAAATAGGAAAGATGTTCCACTGCATGCCGTTTGTTAAGAATAAAACACATGTTTTAAGAGTTTTATTTTTGAATGCTACAAATGTCCTACATATTGGTTTAAAGGTTTTGTGCGGGTTAAAAATATTTCGTTAAAAGTGATAAAATCTGTTTGATGAAATATTTGAAATGTTAATTCACATCTTTTAATTAATTTTATCGTTATTTATGTGTATGTGATTGATTGATTCTAGAAATTACAAAATCTAAATTATTATATTGAGTTTTAGTTAACTTAGAAGAACTTCTAGTGGATAGCATGTTGGTGAGTTCGGTTCAAAACTCGACAAGTGAATCAGAACCGAAAACTTCCGTACCCATGCTGGGAATGGTGTAGTAAATAGTACGTTGTATTTACGAACTGGGAGAACTTGGTTCGAAACACGACAAGAGATTCGAACTAAAAACTCCGATGCTTCACGTCCATGGTAAGAAAGGTTACAAGCAATCTATTGATCGAAGCGTCATTCCATTGGGAATGAGATGAAGGAGGAGGGATATGAATTTTTTTACATTTGTGTGTAATCATGTGAGATATTCAACCAAATTTGTAATAGAAACTACGTGTATTATATAGCCCCCTCGTTACTGCGGTTCATCCTGTATAATGCTAAATCTGCATCATATATGCCCTGCCGAATGATCTCGAAATTCAATATAGATGGTATTCAAAAAGCACAACATCAGGCTAATTGATTGATTAATATTTAATTAAAATCAAACCCTATTATTTTGATAATATGTTTTTCATAATATTTCTAATTTCCATTAATAAAATCTAAAAATCAAATTCTCATTAGAAGTAAAGCAAATTTGTGTCAATTTGCAGTCTTATTTTAATAGGCGATAGAAAATTAATTCTTTTATTTTTAATTTCTAAATAAAATTAGCAACTTAATCAATGGCAAAAGTTACATTATTCAGATAATGCTTAACACAGAATAGTTGAAACATTCATAATTGAGTTTCCTAATGGGCCACAATTTTTGTAAGTTCATTAACTGAAATTCAGTATCATTCAAATATGTAATTTTATGGCTTATTTTGAAACAAATGATATCAAATTCCTAAACTCCTAATTCATAGTAGTAGAAATTGCCACAAGTCGATAATCCAGAGAATGAAGGATGGGAGGCATGGGAAATCTTTCGAAAAATTACACATGATATCAAATCTTTAAACTCGCTAATTCATAACTGAAGAAATTGGAGAGTCACTAACCCAGAAAATCTACAGCTCTAAAGAATGAAGGTTGTAAAGCATGGGAAGTCTTTCGCAAAATTACAAATGGTATCAAATCCATAAACTCGCTAATTCATAACAGTAGAAATTGGAGAGTCACTAATTCAGAAAATCTATTTCACCAAAGAATGAAGGCTGGAAGGTATGGGAAGTCTTTCGCTTTATTCTAAGAAGACGGGCATGGGAATGATGCCTTACAGAAAGATACCCCGGAATAACTGCCTACAGTTATATGTAGGTTATAGAAGAAAATTAATCACTAACCATCCCAAGAAATTGTTACCTTTAAAATTCTAGCTGAATATTCTGCTCCTTTTCCTTCGTCTTAACTTTTTTATCACCAGTTGCATTCTCTGAATTATTTCATAACATACAAATCCATGTAAATCATTCCTCTTTCTTTCTCTCTCTCTATCTCTCTGTAGTGTGTATTGTTTAATGCATTAGCTTTGTGGACTAGAGCTGTGAATATTGCGTTGAGGTTTCGAACTAGGAGACTTCGTAATCCTATTAGAGAAGCTGAATTGAAAGCTCGTGTATTTACATCTGAAAGAAACCTGATGAATCTGTAGCTCGGGTTGTCTTTTCGCTTGGCTCGAGGAAGAAAGGCAGAAGGTTCGAATCCCCAGATGCCACGCTTGGAGCTGTTACGGTGGCAAAATATGAATGCAATTTAGAAGTCTTCTTGGTGCAAGCATACACTGAATTCTGCTACATAAGTATCTAACGTTCTAATGGTGAAATATTTCAAGTTCCTGACGTTTGAAAATGCCTTGAATAATATCTTCCTTTAATGTATTCTCCTTCTTATTATATATATTTTTTAATTTCGCAACTGTGTAAGATATTTTTATTATTATTGTTGCTGTTGTTATTTTTCCATCATCCCCTTTATTTTATCTGGTGAAAAATAAAGTAAATTTGTGTGTCGCACAAAAGAACACTTGGTAAACTTAGTCCAGAGTGTGAGGTGGAAGAAAATTTGTCACAATCTCCACCAAGTCGACTCATTTTAAAGCAGTGAATGATGAATAAAGTGAATATTGTTAGTATTGAAATTTCTGTAATCATTTTGTTTCAGATGACCCACTGGAATTCTCCCCACTTCCACGCCTATTTTCCGACGGGCAGCTCTTACCCAGCTATATGTGCCGACATTTTGGGAAGCGCTCTCACCTGCATCGGTTTCACGTGGGTAAGTGGCTTCCAATCAACCTAGTTACACAGTTTTAAATTTTTACAGCATTTTATTTTTAAATAAAGGGCCTGCTGTCCGAGTGGCTAGCGCTCTGGCTCTCGGTACCACAGGTATCGAGTTCGAATCCCGGTGGGGTCATGGATGTTAGTAGTGGTTCGGAATCCACTTTAAATCCTAGGTCTCGGTCTCATATGATCGTAGAAGCTGCGGGGGCATTGTTACTCCACGTCCGGGGCTTATCTTCAAGTTGCACGCACCCCCTGGGTAGTGCTAAGTGAGTAACGTCGGTGCAGCCCTTATGGCATAAAAGATCACGGTCTAATTGCCAGCTGCATTAGAAGAAAAAAATTTTTAAATAAAACAACTGCAATGTAAAAATATGATATTGCTGTTTCAAATGGACTAGTTGTTCCACGTGTCGTGATAAATATCAATAATTTATCTATAGAAATGGAAAAAAAAAATAATGGAAATTTTACTTTCCTCAAGTGGGATATGAAAAGTGTTTATTATCGTAAAGGAATGGAATCTACCTAATTAGTAGTAGGATAGTTGGTAGGATTTCTCTTGCAGATTTAAAAGTGAATATTCACCAGCGTAATGGAGCCTTGTTAATATAGCTTTCACAACTTTTGAAATTTATGAAGTTTAGTAATTTTTTTTTTCTCTGAAGCAATATGATTAATAATTCAATTGCTTTCACGCTTTTCATGTTCCCTAACAAGGAAAAAAATATTGCTACATCCAAAATCCCTGTTATTGTCATCATTAATTTGTTTTATTATGATAAGTTATGAATAATACATGGGATAGATAATATATAGATAGCAGGTATATATTTATTTGTTTACTCAGCATTATTCCACAATTCCATGATTATACAGTATATTGATCTTATTCATAAGATACAATCATATTTAGACGAAGCCACCAATTTATTTAAGTAAAAACATGTTGAAATGGTTTTATTAAATATAAAAGCAGGAAAGTTTTAATATTTACCAAATTTCAGTATTTTTTTCATCTATGTAAGAATTTTATAAAAATAAAAATTATTCCAAGCACACAAATTTGTGAACAAACATTTTTTTTTTGGACAAATTTTTAAAAATAATCGAAGAATAAAAAAAATCATTTGACTCTTTACTTTTGCGCTTGGTCATCAAATTCTTCATTTATTTTTTTAAATATTATTATATTTATTTGTAATTATGTACAAAGAAATGAAACACGCATATTTGAAGTATTTTTCCAGGGTTTTGTATGGTTATAATAAGTACATATGGTCCCGAGCTTTTACAAATCTGTGCATCTCTGCTATAGTATCTATTGGCCCAGTTGGTGGATGATTGAGAAAGAGATTAATCCTTAATATCCTTAATTTTTTGTAAAGCAGCATAATTAAAGGTATTATTTCGGAAATTCTCAATAAGTGTCGGTCATTAACATAAAAAAGAAATCTTTTATTTTATTTTTAAAAACATAAAATTAAAAATTTTTTATTGCAGTCATATTTTCTATAAAACAACAAAAATTGACTGAATTTACCGAAATAATACCTTTAATTATGCTGCTTTACAAAAATTAAGGAAAAATCGAAAAGATTGTTATTACACAGTGATTACTTCACATCTTATCTTTCGCTGGAAAGCTGGTATACTGATAAACTGCGAGCAGATGACTTCACGAAGGACTTTGCCCTTTAACCACTTTGTCACACAGCGCCCCCAAAATGAATAGCTTACTAGTTAGGCATACCACCCTATCAATTGGGATGTAAGAGAGATGATGTTTTTGGCAAAGACCAGAGAGACCAGACGACCAGATGACCAGATGTTGACCAGATGAACCAGACCAGATGACCAGATGTTTTTGGCAAAGTGAGCCAAGAAGTTAGTCCGCTGGTCTCAGTCATATCCAGTAGAAAAGTAGTCCAAATAGACATATATATCATCCCTAAAGAGTCATTCTTACTGCTCAGTTATATAGAGACGACGTTATTGATTCAATTGTCCAAACGCACTTGATGACTCCTTCATCTTATAAGACGATATCTCTAGAATCCACAGAGATCTGTTGGTGAGGAATTACTTTAGTGTGGAAACTGACTCGTGTATGGATTGATCAGCATATTTCGGATGTTACAGATAAGCATATTAAAAGAAAACTCTCATGTTTCGAAAATCTCGCCAGTAGGCAGACGGCTTGGCCCACCATGGGGCTGTTGCGCCAATAATGACGATGATGAGATAAGCATATTACTTCCTTAACCGGTCTCTTGTAATCATTCAGAATCATCAAACAGGATCATCGTAATGTGCTTTTCTACCAACAGATTAAATAAGCATCATCATTTCGAGCATTGAAATATCACTTTCATACTATTAGAAATTATCATATCGAAACTGATGACACATTGAACTCAAATGCTATGTTTTTTATATGCTTATTTCTTATATCATTTTCAAGACAAATATTCCTTTTGTTTTTTTGTGTCTGTTTGATGAATGTTTTGCCAAATTTCATTAATTCCACTAAACAGAAATTTCTTACTCACAGTATTTCATGTTTTTTCCTTAATTGTTGGAACCAATTTATTAGTTTTTTTTTATTAAAGCAATACAGTTACAAAGGCAATCAATAACGGTTATAAAAGCTGCATGATATCTACTAAAAATGCAGATCGTTTATCAATCGATAACGATCATTTATCTTTTATCATAGAAAAAAGAATCTGAGTTCTGATAAGTTATATTATCAAATATCTGATAAGTTACATTATTAAATATCTGATAAGTTATATTATTTAATAAATTATAATATTTTATAGAAAGCGAGTCCAGCCTGTACCGAGATGGAGATGATGATGATGGACTGGCTTGGAAAAGCTCTCCAATTACCGGAGCATTTTCTCTTTGAATCCAACGGATCAGGGGGTGGTGTTATACAGGTTAATACTTATGTAATTTAGCTAAGCAAGTTTAATACCATCATTACTACAAATAACATTGATTAACTCATATAGGCATAAAATAGTATCAGCATCATTACTCCTAATAATCGGGAGGACTCCCTAATGTAAATATAAATGCTTGGAAAGATAAAGTCTTGCTTAAAGTTTCCTTGTAAATATATGAATAATTGTAACATTTTAGTTACATTTATTATTATTATTATTGTTGTTATTAAAAATTTGGTGATTTCTGATTTACATGAAGAACACTTTTGTTTCTTAGAAATCTATCCTGTGGTACAATATTTAAATAACACTAATTTGAGAAAACAGGAAAATTCTATGGCCAATATGTCAAAATATGTAGGTTTGCATCGGCAGTTAAGCTATATGATGGAATTTTTCCAAATCTTTTTTCCACACAAATGCGGCACTATACTTCCACAAATCTATCTCCATATCTGTTTATTTGTGGCATTCATAAGTGAAATTGGTGATCTCCTATGAAAAAAAAAAAAAGTACTCCTCTATACACAAAACTAGTAATATGAAAAAAAAACTAAATCAATTCCTACTTTTTTCACTATATTGCAGAAAAGTCCTTTACAAATAAAAGTTCAAATTTTCCTCTTACATCTGGAGCCATCTATTATTATATATATGCAACTTAAATCTAAAAAAAAAAACTAAAATTAATTAATTAAATTTAATGAATGAATTAATATTTGAAAAAACTGTATTAACATCCAGTGTCACCCACTATAAGTTCAAAAAAAAATGTATTTGAACTTGAGTGGATGAATAAAAAGTATTTAATTAACGTATGAAAATTTGATCAAGATATATAGGAGAGTGTGAGCTAATAATAGGAATTGAAAAAATACTCTTAAGTGCAGAAATATGCTAGATAATATGTACAAATCAAATTCCCCCAGTGTACTAGCAAAAATACGAAATATACGAAAAAATTAATTGTACGAAATATAAATATAAGAAACAAAACGTCCTCCCTAATGTGCAAAATAATAAGTACCAATGCACTAAGGCAAAACTAAGTGGCGATAAGTTAATGAGTTTTGAATAACGTTCTTGAAAGTTTACAACAGGAAATTTATTTATTTAAATTGAGGCCGCAATCAAAACATAAATAATTGAGTCATTTATTTACGTTTTATTGAAAGCAGAAATTAAAAAAAATTTATATCATTTATTAAATTGTTAAAGTTTTATTGTAATGCCTCAAATGTTTTTAAATAATGTAATTGCATTATTTTGGATTTCATATCATACTGTTAATATGTTACTAGAAAAAAGAAACTTATTATTTTTTTCCTTTCAAATATGCTGCTCTATAAAGCGGAGTAATTTTTTGTTTCTTTTATTATTATTAATATTTACATAATCCAGATATTAATTTATTTTAAAGAAGTGGAATATCTACAGAGGAACTCAAAATAATCGAAAATTTACTTAATGTATTAAAAAAGGCATTATTCATTAAAATAATATAATTGGCATCCCATATTAAAAAACCATTCCAATATGAAAACTAAAAAGTGTATGCCCTGGTTACTTTTATTAAAATTCAAAGTATCTTAATAAATTAAATTATTGAACATTTATGCATTTTTATATTTACCCAGGGAACAGCAAGTGAAGCCACGCTGGTGGCGCTCCTAGCGGCAAGAACCCGAACTCTGAAGTTAAACAAAGGATCCAAGCTAGGAGATTTAGTATCGTATGCTTCTGATCAGGTATTTTCAATATATTGCTGTGTTATAGTTTCGTCAAATTTATTTACTTTGAAAATGGAAAACATTTTTTTCTGGACGACAACAAACAATTTTGAACTTTCCATAATACGTGCCTTACGGTATTTAACATTAAAAGCGTTTCATTTTTAGATGAATTATAAATTTTATTGCTTGAAATCGTAATATATGTATTTGAAAGATAATTGTATTCAATAACATTTCCAGATTCAAAACGAATATGATTCCCTAAAAAAAAAAACCGAATATGACAGAATCTATATTTTGAAGGTATAAATACGTGTTCTTCAAATCTTAAATAGGCCAGGGTAATTCGAAAAAAATACGTTTATGCATGTGTAAGAAACGGGGAAAGATAGTAAATTCCTTCTTGTGTTGGGAGCAGATATTTCAGTAAGTATTGAGGAGTGAAATTAGAATTGTGCTGCAGTTTACTCTTATCATACATCATTTGAAAATGAACGCTGTTATACAAATTCCTCCAAATGTGAAATGCGTGCAGTAATACGATTTATCGAAAAACCTTACAGCAGATTCGATTAATCGCGAACTGTCAAGTGTTTAAAGTTTCGTACAGTCTTGGTGTCGCATGTTTGAAGATGGAAGAACTGACGTGCATGACAAGACCAGAAACGTACGCCCATCTCTCAGCTATGGCATCGCCCGGAAAATTGGCCGTCGGTTCACATATTCACTCATTACGCTTTCCTTTTGTTCATAGACTTGGTCTAGATATTGCTGTCGACCTAATCAAATAAGAAACAATAACACTCTTTACTCAATTTTTTAGACTGTTTTGTATTAGACTGTGAAATAAAAGTTAAGATACCATAAGTTCTATATTCGTTGGATACCAAAAATCCTTATTGAGAGCACAAGCACACTGAATGAGTTTTGCTTTAGACCTTCTCATATGTTATGCAGTGGAAGGAGACACTGACAGAATTTTTATTTATGGCAGAATTTTGACAGAAAGAGATGAGAATTGGAAAGCGTATGTAAACCCCAAAACTAACAGGAACTAAGGATTACCATATCTTCAAGCTGATGAAATAGCTTTTTGCATTGCATAGCTTTGATGATGACCTTCTCAGTGCTGTTAAAGATCGGATTTACTGCCATGTGGCAGATTTGTGTTTTGAACAAAGCATTTAAGAACTTGTTAAATGTTACGACACCTTCATGTTGTTAAATGTTACACAATCATTTGGGTTATTAAGATAAAACAATAGTTTTGATATTTTTGCAAATGCATTTTGGCGTCATTTATGCTTTTTTTTATTGATGATGACGATGTAGTACCAAACTCAGTCAGTCAGTGATCGGACTAATCATGGAAGGAATATATTGATATTGCTTTTAACAGAGAATGGACTTTTTGTGCCAGTATGTCTCTAAAACAACATGAATGAGATAGAATCACTACTGCAGATAGCATCAGTGAACTAACTGAAAAAAATTCGTTTTAGTCCTTGGATTAACAATTTTTGGAAAAAATTAACTCAGAAAAGATGTAAAATGGAGTATACTACAATACAACCCTTTAATGGGCTGGTTCTCATTCTTAGAAATGTCCTTGATTTGTTTCAGTCTCACTCTTCTGTTGAGAGGGCCGCTCTGCTGGGTGCCGTAGAGATGAAACTTCTACCATCCGACGACAACCTCAGTCTGCGAGGAGAAGCCCTGGAGAAGGCGATCAAAGAGGACAGAGAAAAGGGAAAGAAGATACCTTTCCTGGTGAGTGCACCTTAACAAATATCGTTATCGTTGTATTCTGTATTCGGTTGAAATAATGCGCCAGGCAGGAAAGGGTTTAAATATTTTGTAAATCCATGCAGCTTGCTCCAGGTTATAACAAAAGACCTGTTCCGGGACCAGCTCTTGTTTTTTAAATATTAATTTCGACAGAATAGATGTATGTATATACTAATATTATTAAACTAATGTAAATCTATTGGTATTTTCATCCTCAACTAGTGCTAGCATAGCCAAAACTATCATAACTACATATTCATTTGATGGCCAATGTAATCACCCATCGCGTCTTCCATGAGCCATTTCGTTGTCTGTTTTATAAAAATTCAATTGCTTTTGCCTCGAAGAAAAATATTTCTTCACTTCAACCTCTTATCTTGCAGTCGAAACGATTGTTTAAAAGTTTCATAAAAGATGGTAATCTGTTGGTTAAAACGAAGGTGGAGACCTCATTTGCAGCCGCTGGTTAAGGCGATTTTAGCTTAAATTATTTAATTTTTATTTCTAATTTTCATTTATGTTACGTTGGTACTCAATATTTTAAGCAGACTATTGTTTTAAGAAAAATTCCTTATTATCTCCCCTTCCCTACTTTTCACCGTAGCATCATGTAACAGGTTTTTAACTGTATCAGATTATTTTTAATTTTTTTCTTCTTTTATTAATAATGAATAGCTTAAAAACTCCTCCATATTACGTAACTTTTATATTTTTCTGGTTATGCTTCTTAAATATTTAGTTTTTTTCTACTAACATTTAATAAAACAACAACCTAGACTGAATTTGTTTTAACATCGAAATTTTGATGAAGTTCTTAAAACCACAAAAGATATTCAATAACCGCTGTCATTGTCAACAATAAAACTATTTAGCGTCAACATAATTTTTTTATTTGAATGAATTTAAAACTATTTTTTATTTTCCTTCTAAAGTAATTTGAAATTAGTAAGTCATGAAAATTACAATAATAGATTATATGATTTAACGACTCCGGATGTGTGAAATGTATGCTGATGATTACCATTTAAATTGCACGAACATGTCTTTAGTAATCCCTAGGTCTCTGTCTAAATATTTATACCTAAGTTTTATCATTCCAATTAGTTGTCAAAAAAAATCGATTTGCATAAGTGAAACTGCACCACTTTTGGCTTATTTTTCGATCGTCTTAACCCTACTATCCCTGAAAGTAACCAACTCATTTTTTATTTTATACTGATACTGACGAAATAAGAAAAAGAAAATTATTCAAATGAATGAGCATATTTACAGATGTAGAGTAAAAAGAAAAAAACATCTGTAATATTTCTTCTTTCTATTCATTTGCAAATCACTTTGACTGATTTCTGCTTTTCTTTATTTTCCAATTGTATGTATTGTGCGAAAATACATCTTAGATAGTAGACCGTCTATTTATAAAGTAAAAAATTTGTTTCGGAAAAAGTTAGTTTGCAAAAAAATTTAAAATAATTATAATAATAATAAATATAACCCACATATAATTCTTATTTCAGATAACCGTAAGTAGGTTCCTTATCTAAATATGATATGAAATAAATTGCCCTTTTAAGGTTTGCATAAATGAGTTACTTTTACACAAAAGATTGAATTCTGATTAGTTTGTTATATTTTTTTTAATACAGTCATAATAGTTTATTTGAAGAAAATATATATTTAGTTACATTTTAAGAACAGATAGAAAATATTGGATGCTAATTGATAATCTAATAGATTGAAGCTATTTGGTTTTTTAAAAGGTGCATTGATTAATACATCTCATTTCGAGTCTTCAAGTTCGACATCTGTGAAGGAACATGAAATCGATATAGGGTGACTGTTGCCAGATGTACGATAGGACGAGCAAAGTCACGCTGCCTTGAATAATACATTGTATCCTGAATACTCGCTTAAATCAAAGAATTAAAAATAAATTATTTCACGGAGTTAATTGACGGTGTTCAAAAAGAGTACAAACATATCCGTTATCAAATTAAAGGGCAAATTATGTGTTCGTGTATTCATGTCAATTATTCATGTAACCTTTTAAAATCTTTTCCAGGTGGTGGCAACATTGGGTACTACGAATACGTGTGCCTTTGATAATCTAGTGGAAATAGGCCAGATATGTGAGTTGTAGTGTTGAACTTTAAATTTTGAATATATTACAAAAAGTGTGTATGATTTTCAAATATATTTAGAAGTGAAACTTGAAGTAGATATTCTGTTGTAATTAGATTGCAATATCGGACCAAAAAATTCAATACCGGTATTCGGTAATTTTTTAGATCTTAATACCGAGTACCGGTTTTAATACTGGTAGTAGAAATTTTAGAAAAGAAAAGAAAACACAGGTGTTTCTTGTTTTATTTGCCAGTTTTATTAGAGAATG
>BPLR01018556.1:0-47459 GCA_021605095.1 Caerostris extrusa
GATTACGATGCCTACAACTAGACAATAATTGTGAAATGCAATATCGGTGTTCTGAGCGATTTCAAACCCTTTTAGCCATAGAATTTGAAGGTCGGAAACATCACTCTCCCTCCCCTCTAAACGTGTCACTTGAATAATTCTTTTCAATTCCAATCGAACATCAGGAAACAGACCCAATTATTGGCATCTCTCAAGAGGCTTTCCACACCAGTTTTAGAAGTGCGATTGGGCACGTGATTCAATTGATTGAGTCCGTGCTTCCTATTCGTGCTATCAGCATCAAAGCTTGAAAGGTCAAAGGCATAGATATCTGTAGCTCTAGTTTTGACACGAATTCGAGTACTTATAAAATCATGTCATCTACATTGCGAGCAACGAGAAAAATTGGATATTTACTTATTATTATTTTTTTTTGAATACATAACTTACTTATTAAATAATCTGAAATATTCTTTTTATATCTCTGACAAATAAATATTTTTACAATGTTTATGATTTAGAATAGCATAAATATATAATAGATTGTTTGTCAAAATAATATCGTATTGCATAGGGGGAGCATTGTTTATGCATTTAATTTGTTTGCTTGAGAAACAAGAAGATCTAAAATTACAAAGAAAGTTGCATTATAATGATATTTATTCATAGCAGAAACTTATTTGTGTTATACATTCAATCTAATTTAAATATTATACACCAGTATTCATGTTATCATTATTTTTAAAAGCAAACTGTTAATAATTTTATTTTGTCTTTTAGATTAGTAAACCTCTAAAAATAAAGTCGTTCTCTCATATCTTTAAGGCGTTGAAAATATAACACTGCTCAAATATGTTTGTGATGAAAAAGAAAACCATTTAATTATAATATACTTAAAGAGAAACATTAAATAACATTAATGAAAAGTGTTTAAAAGAATATATAAATTTAATGATTTAAAAATTTTCACTATTGACACTTTAGAACCTTAAAATAGCCTCTTAAAAATAATATTAATACATTACACATTCTATAATTTTCAATACTTGGAAATACGGATTGTTATATAACTCTAAAAATTTCTAGTCCGATAATAAAAGAGATATTTCCGAGAGTAATGAAAATTACATTATTTAGAAACTAATCTATAAGAATAGTAATAGGTCTTTAAATAGTAACATATCTGCATTATTTGACATAATTTTAAAAAGCAAATCTCTATTGCATCCATTAATATTTTAAATTAATATTCATCTCTCGAAAAGAAACAATTTCTCAATATAGTATTCTTTAACTCAGTACTTAATTATTTATTTTTTAAATATTCCGTGATGTAGGGTATATCATACTTCTAATACGAGGCATATTTAGTTAATAAAAGAAGACAAATCAAAAGAAATAATGAATGGCATAAATAAAATTTTAGTAGCTTGTCAATACATATATGAAACAATTTTTTTATACTTTTATAATTAATTAAAAATTTTTCAATACGTTAAATTTACAATGAACTCATAATTACTAGTTCCTTATATTAAAAATATAAAAGTCAATAATCGACTATTAAATTTATGACTATGAAACTGAAAAAAATTTTTAATAAATCTAAAATATCACACACAGATCATGTTGCGTTTATTTGAAGATAGTTTAAAAACATTATATTTCGTAATCAAATCATACTTATACGACATCAATTTATATTTTAGAGACACCACATGGAAGATTTTTGCTGCCATCATGTTAATCTACAGTTGAAATTAAATCCGTCAATTAATAATTCGATTTTATATTTAGAATAAAATAAAAAAGCAATATCTATGGTTGTATAACTTAAAAGTTGTCATATAAGAGTTGAGACCAGTTAATATTTTTTTTCTTAATTTAAAACAGTCATTTATTTATTTACTTGAAGCTCCAAAAAAACACGCTAATAAAGTTTTTTGATTCTGGTGTATAAGAAAAAGTTTCTTGGTAAATAAATTACTATTTATTTTACAATATTTTTTTCTTTTTTAGTATTACAGTCAAACCTATTTTTGTGCGGGGATAGGGACCGTATAAAAGAATCGCATAAAAATTATCTTGATTCTTCAAAAGTAGCTATGAAATATATTGTGTACAACACTTTAAAAAAAAAAAAAATATGCGGTAAATAGGGACAGTATAAAAAAAGTCTCTAAAAAAATATTTTAAAGTGATTAATAGGAACCTTATAAAAGTCCCACATAGAAAATATAAATCCAAACCTTACGATGTAGCACTACCTCGCATCTAATAACATTCGTGATAATGGAATGTTATAATATCAGATGGGCCATTTTTTAAAATTTGCATGTTATTGTGGCAGCCATCAGTTTTTTTTCCTTTCTAATGCAGCTGGCAAACACAGACAGCTTGGTCTTGATGCCTTAAGGCAAGTGCTGCTCAGACGTACTCACTTTGCATTACCCAGGGGGCGCGTTACCCAGGGGGTCCTATTAGACCGGGACCTACTTTTTTAAAGTGGAGTTCCGAACCACTACAAACAACCATGGTACCGCCTGGGACTCGAACCCGAAACCTGTGGCCGAGCGCCAGAGCGCTAGCCACTCGACCATTCAGGCCCGCCATCCGTTGTTTTCTTTTTTATTTACATTTTTAATTAATTTCTACTCTCATAATGCATTTGATGGAATTTTTTTTTTTTTGTATACCACATACACACACAAACAGGTTTGACTATATATATATTTAATTCAGTGTATGAAAACTAATAAATTAAATAAAATCATATCAAAATTGCATTCGTATGGGTTTTTTTGTAAACATTAGAATAAAAAAAAAAAAATATGGTCACAATTTAAAGGGTCGCGCAAAAAATGTTTCAATCGTTTTTGCATTAGCTAAAAAGTGATGCGGTAATACCGATCATTAATCATACAAACCGATCCATGAAAATCTGGAATTTGAGTGTGGATGTCTCAATGACAGCATTACACCAGGACGTATTATTGGCATTCGAAAGTGAGTATTCAATGACGTGAATAACCAAATCCTCCCCCTCTTTTGGCGAGCATCAAACTGAATGGACTATATTTAAATTTCGCCAGGATAGCAAAGATACCGCCAAAAGATTCAGATGCGTAATCGAAAAAAAAAAAAATTTACAGTGAAGAATGGTAGCATATTCAGTCATTTGCCAGGTGCTCAAGATGTCGGATTCGGGAGTTAGGATGATGGATCGCATATCATGGGTGGAGATAGTGTTTTTGCAAAAGTTGATGAGGCAGACGCCTAATTTGACAACACTGTCAGGCTTTTTTATTTGATCGCCTACTCTTCATCTCCAGCTGAGTTTTTGTGCCTAAACTAGCCTCCTGTTTTTTCTCCTCCCCCGATTTCATAGTGGGGGAGGGGGAAGATGAGTTTTCTCAGCAACAATTTTTTTTCCGGTTAGAACCAAAGTTTTATGTTTTATTCCCATACTAAACACTTTCCTATCTCCCCAGTGTGAAAAAAAGACATTTGAATAGAGTTATCTTGTGATATTTTTAAGGAAAAAAAGATTTCTAACACAAAAATGTGTGTTCTAAATTAAAAAAAATAAATCATGTACAAAAAAAAAAGTACAATAGAATAAGTATATTTTATGCTGCATAGTTTCTTAATTAAACTTTCTGTGGAGATAAATTTAAATAAAATATTTTCTTTTTTCTCGAATTGCATATCATTTTGGCATTCTGAGAGAGACACAAAAAGAAAAGTAAAGAAAAAGAGAGCATTTATAAAGCAGTTTTAGGAGATATTCCTTTTATCAAGTTTCAGTTTTAAAATATTGTTAATAAATCGTATTCATTACAAAATATGATAATATATAAACAACTTTACAATTTGTTGAACTAGCATATTTCATCATTAATTTTTTTATATTTCTGATAAATATTCTTTTGATAACTCGAAAATATCATATAAAATTTTCATGTCATTTATATATCAAAATATATCACTTTCTAAAATCGTAAGCATTTTTAGTTACGGTTTTTCTTACTTTTTTTCACATTTGAAGTATTTCATTTCATTGCATATGATGACAATAGGCTTTGATATGATGGCAATAGATCTGATGATGAAAGAAGTAGACCTTTTTGCAATTTCAACATTATTGTCTAGATTTTGTAAATGTTTTTGTATTAAATAGTTATGTTTTTTTTAAATATTTATTTACTTTTTTTTAGCAATCATTTGAAAATCATTTTTATTTTGAAACTATCTTAAAATAATTATTCTAAAATAATCAAATTACGGAAACAAAAGAATTTACAATAGGGATCATCAGATATACCTTTAATATATCTTGTATATCGATGTCACCATTAATATTTCTTTTATTTGTGCAAATGAATTACTCACACACACAGAATTTTGATGAATGGCAATATGACAATTCAAGGAAACTTCTAAAAAATGTTTACTCTTTCGTTTTGATGAAAGGAACAGCTGCAAAAAAGATGGTCTTTCCGTGGCAGTGCCTTTGTGAAAGGCAGTAAATATTATTTACTTAATTTATATAAAAAATATTAATATGATTATTTTTATTTAATTTTCCAACTACTTAATAATTATTAATCGGTTTATTAACAAAAAAAAGAATTAAAAAAAAAAAAAGAAACCTTTAAAAAATAATAAATAAAATAAACTAACGCTATAATCTTTACACTAGTTATTTTCTTTTCATTTTAAAGCTTATTATTTATTCATGTATATAAAACGATGAATAAAATTTTCAATTTTTTTTACTATCTTAAAATAATTATTCTAAAACTATCAAATTACGGAAAAAAGAATTTATAATATGAATCACATAATTACCTTTAATATATCCTTTACATCGATGTTCCACTTAATATTTCTTTTATTTTTGCAAACGAATTACTCATACGTACAGAATTTTGATGAGTGGCAATATGACAATTCAAGGAAAAATGGCAATATGACATTCTAAAAAATGTTTACTCTTTCATTTGGATGAAAAGCAGCAGCTGCAAAAAAGATAGTCCATTACCTTTGTGAAAAGCAACAAATATTATTTACATAATTTATATAAAAAATTATTAATATGATTATATTTAATTTTCCAACTACTTTATAATTATTAATTAGTTTATTAACATTCATAAAAGTTAAAAAAAAAAAAAAAAAAAACTAACGTAATTCATACACTAGTGATTTCCTTTTCGTTTTAAAGTTTTATTATTTATTCGTGCATCTAGAACGATGAATAAAATTCTCAATTTTTTTTTTTTTTATTGAAAAATGATATCGTACCTTTTTTTACAACTGTCACAACAAAAGCTGCACACGAATTACTTACGCGTATAGAATTTCGATGAGAGTGGATATGACAACTCAGTGAAACTACAAAAAAAAAAAAAAAAAAAATGCCAGCCCTCCGTTTGGATGAAAAGGAAGCAGCTGCGGAAGGATGGTCTCTCTGGAGCTTTTACCTTTGCGGAAGGCAATAGATATTATTTATACAATTTATATGAAAAATTATCAACATTACTATTTTATTTAATTTTCAAATTACTTAACACTTATTGATCAGCTCACTGTCATTAATAAACATTTTTAGACTTTTATTTTTTAAAGAAGCCTTATTCTTTTTTGAAAAACTATCGTTAAAATTTTTTTTAAACTGAAATATTATTGCGGCTATTCTTCTACAACTGGCCACAACAAATTATCTGAAAGCCGTATAATACTTATTAGTCTGCATAAAAATGTTTCTTCAGTTCCATGGTTAAGAAATAGTCAGTTAGCTATCGAATTAACACTCTTTTCAAACATCCGATTGACATTTAAAAAGATTTCGTAAAACTATTTTTTCCAGGAAGAATCCTCATTCATTCTTTAGGAAGAAACGTCGTTAGAGTCCTTATTATAGCAATTTTCGTTTCGTTTTGAAGTTCATAATCTATTCGTTATTAAAGGATCTAGAACGATGAATAAATTTTCAATTGTTTTCATTGTTTTGTGAAATGACATTGAGACTTTCTCCTACAACTACCCATTACAAAAGTATATGAAACCATATCCCATCTATTGATCTACATAAAAAGGTTTCTTCAAATTCATGGTAAAGATAGTCAATAGCCAATCAGCTACCGAAAGAACGCTTTTTTTTAAAACTTTTCTTTAAAAATAGTCAGACAGTGAAATTCTGGAACTGTAAATTTGTCACAGTGAATTTGTGAAGCAAACACTTTAATAAATTCGAAATATTTAGAAGATTATTGAAATTTGCATGTATAAAACCGAAATAAAGGTAACCGTAATAATACGTAAAGGTTGGTCTGATGACTGAAAAATATTATTACATGAGTGCTTCATTACAAGGAGTCTTGATCTGCAATGTCTGTTTTGCAAGTAAAATGACCTCGAAAATACGGAATGTTTACAAACAATTTTTTATATTATCCTAAATACAGAAGAAAGTATTTCATCTAGGCGGAAATAAATTTTATTTTGTTTGAAAAAATTCAAAAATTATTAAATATGTTTCGTGTGCCTAACAATGAAAAGCGATTAAAAAAAAATGCTGGGTAGATGAAATAACATTACTAAAATAAAATATACTACATGAAGACACTGCTAATAGAAATTACAGTGACAGAAAATATAAGTCTGGCCGATAAAAAATTGTCAGAATAAAAAAAGACCATAAGGGAACCTGCAAATGGCAGCGTGATGATGTGAATCATGTGCAAAAGACCACCACTTTAAAAAGCTGAATTTCACAATGTTAATGTTAAAATTGCAACACAAGAGGATTCTTTGTTTCCTATTAATAAAGATAAAA
Source organism: Caerostris extrusa (assembly GCA_021605095.1). NCBI lineage: Eukaryota > Metazoa > Arthropoda > Arachnida > Araneae > Araneidae > Caerostris > Caerostris extrusa. Next base: position 6,821 of record BPLR01018556.1, read on the forward strand.
AAATTCATGTTTTATTTTAAAGGTTATAGCTATTTAAATGTTTTATCCTGTCATAATTTCTTTCAATGCTTAAAAATATTACATTTTTAGCAGATACGGGCTAAGCAATGCAATAAAATTTTATAAAAGAATAATTATTTATAATCCTTTTTGTTTACTAGAGTTTAGGGCAACTATAAAATAACTTTTCCTGTTTGGAGGCATTTACTGCTAAAACTGAAAGGAATGAAACTAAATTTCATGTATAGACTGCGGAAGGCATGAGGAGATGATTTTCGCGAAAAATAAAATTTAGTAATAAACATCACCGATAGGAGATATTTTGGTGCTGCTGTTCCGTATGTGCAATCAAATTTGTCTAATTTAGGTAGATTATGCAAATAGTGCGTGAGAGACAATGCTTTAAAATGTCAGGCTCAGTAATTCGTCACTAGAACTGCAGATTCAGCGTCACCCAGGATGAATTATAAGTGACCTGCAACACTGCACCCACATTTTGCCAAAACACATTTTGAACGAACGCGCTAAGGATGGCATTGGCGAGTTTCGCCCTCTCATTAGAGTTAAACAGAATAAATATATGCTTTTAATTATTGACGCTGTATATTTTAAAATATTGAAATTTCCTAAATTATATAGGAAAAACGAGCACATTTTTGAAAACTCGCTTCTTAATGAAGGGGCATTTTTGAAATTACATTCACAGTATGAAAATTTACAAATTAACACGTAAATATTTAAATAGATCAGTGTTGAAAATTTACTTTTAGATTTTAATTAATTTACTTTTGTACGCACTTTGTCTAGATTTTTAATTCATGTTTCATTTATCCTGCCCTTATCCTTGCCAAGAACATTCGTATATTTAATTTTTTACAACTGAAACTAATTTTAAAATGATAGAGAATTGCTTTTGTCTTAAAAGTAAGAATACTTAACAGATGATGTCTCTTTTTGAAGCAACACAATAGCTCATTCCTTTATTTCATGCATCCTTTATCATCGTACCTGAAACATCATGATTTCCTTAAAAGAGTGGAGATGAGAAGAGAGATAAATAGTTTACAATTCAATGAATAGTTTACGAAACGTTATTTGATAAAATTTAGAGAATAGTATCGTTATAAAAAATGACAATGCATACCATTCAACTCTGAAAACATTTTGTACGTATACCTCCCTCCGAAGCCAGAACTTGTTGAGAGATGCAATTCACACCAAAATATTCGTGAAGATCGTAGGATCACCAATATAAATTTTTTCAAATATTATGAATTTTCCGATATATTAATTAAAATTTAAAAATAATGACTCATTAAGATTGTAATTTAGTTTTTTCAAACACTTTCGGTGGGGTCTGATAGCCGAGCGACTAGCGCTCGATGTCACGGTTTCGAGTCCCGGCGGCACTATGAGTATTTGTAATGGTTCAGAATCCCCTTTAAGCAATAGGTCCCGATCTAATATGACTGTAAAAGAAAAACATTTCCTGTCTCGAAATCTTTCAAACGGCCTTCGCCCACCATGGGAATGCTGCACTAATAAAAAAAACACTTCCGTTGGAGTTTTCTCCTTTCGCTTCCAAAAAAGGAAAAAAGACCCTAGCTCGAAAAATGTTACTTTTAAAATTGTGACAACTAGTGTTTTTATCGACAGATTTGTTTCTTTTTACAATATAAAAATTGAAAAAAATTACCGTTCGAACAAACCAGGGGAGATTGTGGGCACCACTGAAATTTGTCGAGGGCTTCAAGCTAAAACCTATAGCACATCTCCATCTAACACTAAAATAATAATAATAATAATAAAAACCACCACATCTTGCATTAACACATATTTTTATCTCATTTTACGTTAATACATATTATTAAGCTTTATTTATCTCAGAGAGGGAGAAGTAAGCATTTTTTATAGAAGATTGATTCTTACATACAATTTTCGGGTCAGCAATATAAAATTCATAACGATCAGCGACAGACTTTCGTAATTATCGAAAATATAGAAACGCATGCAAAAATTAAACTTAAACTTAAAATAAAAAATATTTATATTAATTTATTGAAAAAAAATTATTTTACAAGAATTATTTTTGGTAGATTTTCTTTTAAAATGTGTTTTAAATTTTTCGCATATGGAACTTTATTCATTTAATTCAATTACCTAATTCGCCTCACAGATTCATTAAATTTTTTATGTATATATGTTACTCATCAAAATATATGTAATATTTCAGTGATTTTTACACTGAATGATTGAATTTCGATTTTTAGCTGCGGCATCTTCAAATTTGTTTTGTGAAATAGTACCAATATTTTATCTTTTACAAAAATCATTACTTTTCGAACAATATCAGTTTTGAAAAAATTTCAGTTAACTTTACAAGGAAGAAAAAAAACTCAAAATTAAAACCTAATGTCGGGTTATTTTCAGTATAAAAACGTTCCATTTATAAATATTTTTGTCTCAAAATCACATCATATACAAATTTCTATGAATTTTCATAGATTGCAAAGTTTTATTTTTTTTTTTCTTCTTAATTAAGTCGGCATTTCAAATGCCATTCTCTTCTCCAAAGTCTTTTATTAGCCTTAATACAACATATCGGAGAATTTTCTATTGGCATAAACCTTACAAACTTATTTATGGAAATTGCAACATATTAGGTTGTATACAACTAGTGTAAAAAAAAGTGGCAACTAGAAGATGACAGACGATAATCTTATGAAAAAGGGCAATCTCATGGATAAAATTAAACCGATTACTGATAATAATCTTACTGGAATGGTGGGCCAAAAGGCAGATTTCAAGACAAGAGATGTTTTCTTTTTCAGAGTTGTCAGCTCTATGCTCTACAGTCATATTAGACTGGGACCTACAGTTTAAAGTGTATTCCGAACCACTACATACAGTACAACAGTATCCATGACCTGGTTCACTGAGAGCTAGTCACTCGCCCATCAGGTAACAAACTATACCACTAAATGTCTAAAATATTATAACTTTTATTTCTTAAGAAAATCCAAGTAAGAAATATTCCACATTTTTATGATTTAGTGTCAATTCAATTAATATGAATTTATAACTAATACAATTTATAATCTGAACAGGGGAAAAAAACCCATTAAAAATTATTAACCAACATCTAAATGCTTATGTAAAGACACACTTGAATTTTTATTTGCATATTAAAAATCATATACAATATTTACAAACCTTCTTGTAAAACAATCATACCAAATCAGCTGACATAATTCTTATCTGTATTTTTGATTTTTCTGATTAGACTCTCTTATATAGATCCAAATTAACATAATGAACCAAAATGCAGCATTATGCTAATTACTTTAAATTTTATTATTTTTTAGAGTTTTCAGTTGTATTTTTTTTTTTTAAAAACTATACTTGGATGATAGACAAATTTTACTGATACTATATATACGACAAGTCGTATTTCTCAATATCCTACTAGTATGCAATCTCAACATATAATATGCATGAATATGCAATTACAAAATTAAATGAAAAAATTCAAAACTTATATGGGATACACTCATGTTTATAATATTTATGCAATTATAAATGAACAGCTTTATACTCTTCTTTAAAACAATAATATCTCCATATATCTATCTCTCATATCCATCTCTCTCTATTATAAATCATATATATTCTTGAACCCTGTGAAATTCTTAGTGGTGTTTTGCATTAATCATTACAGAAAATGATTTAAGTAAAATCTTTTAATTATTTTTTTGTGAATATTGGTTAAAGCTAAATGTGATGTAACCTTTCCAAGATTTTGTAGTGAATACTAATAACAATAATATAAATCTTCCTTATAAGGATCAGAAAGGTCCAAGAGTACCTTTTCAAGCCTTTTTTAACTTTATTTTCCAAAAAGTATTAAATAGCACATAATATAATTGCAAAAGATTGATATTAATCCACAAAAATAAATTTCTAAAAAAAATATCATTAAAATTAAAACCAAATCCTCATCAAAAGTAAAATACATAAAATGCTCTAATGAATAAAGAATTAGCTATGTTGTTAGAGATACAAGATCAACGTAAGCATTATTTTATAGAGGGACAAATTAATCAGATGATAATACAAGGTTCAATAGTACTCTATTCTGTGCTTCATTTGTATACATAATGTAATTAAAGTTTCAACACAAAACTTCAGCACCTGTTCATTATAATTGAACCTAATTGTTCCACAATTCTTTTCTGATGCTCTAAATTGCAACAAAATAGGGAAGGAAATACTAAGATGAATTTTTCACATCAACAAAATATAAATCTCAAAATGCTAACCAATAGTATTTTATCACTTTTAAACTTGCTTCTTTCTCAAATGCCTATGTGATATTTACAACTTTTGTTAGTGACACATAATTTTACTAAAATAAACATGCATCTTGTGTACATTTCACATATACATTCAGATAGAAAGTCTTTTTGATTTAAAAGAATGGTATTGCACTATTTCTTTTGAATGTGTCCTAAATTTTTGCAATGTTTTTCAAATTTTCAGCCATGTCAATTAAATATTGCAATAATATCATCCAAAATTTTCTTAACGAACCAAAAAGTGTATAATCATACAAGTGTTTGTTCAATAGTAATGCTAAAGCAAGGTTATGAAATTTGGCAGTGAAATTTTTAGTATTTCCAAGGAGTAAGGTTTAGTTACAATGAATAAGTAACAAATTTTCTTGTTCTTAATTTATAGCAATAATATTAATGTCTTATTTTTAAATAAGTTCTTTCAATAGTAGGATTATCTTTGATTCATATTAATAACCTCAATTCTAATAGCAATAGTACAACTCTGATCTATACTAAATGATTTTAAAATTATCTATTTTATTCACTATCATTTAATATTTTATAACTATGAAACATCTTCAAAACTTAATTAGCACTATACAAGAATGCATAATTTTGAAGTAAAACAATAATTTACGATTGCTGTTAAGCTTTATCAAACTTTTCACACCTATGCATATTTTCAGACATTTATGATTGTAAGCACCCTCCATCCTAAAACTTATGGATATAAGGTAAATTTAAAAAGCAAATAAGTTCTGGACATAATAATGATCACTTCACATCATTCTATATAGCAATTAAGGATTCAAAGAATTTACACTACTGGATACAGATTAAGAACTTTCAACATTTAGATTAATTGAATTTAAATGTTAAGATAATTTTAAACAAAGAAAGAATGCATATTTCAAAATATATATGAATTTTAAAATTCATTCATGAAACATGTTCCATTCTTAATATAAAAAATTTCATTTAACCCCATAGTTTGCATTAATTATGACTAAATTAAATCGAACTTAAATAATTATAAATCTATTATTTATTGAAATGAAGGAATTGACTATTTCATAGGAAATATTTGTTTTATTTGTTAAAGAAAATATGACATAATATTAATTAAAAAATACAGATGGCATAGAAATTTAATATACAAATTTATTAAATACTACAAAAAATTGATACATTAATAATTTAGCATAAAAAGTTGTAGCAGTCCAAGATACCTACAAAAAGAAAAGTAAAAAAAACAAAGCAATAATAAAGATAATTTACTTGCACTTTAAAACTGAAACTTATACTATAAATCATTAATTGATAGAAATTTTTTTATATATATTTTTATAAATTGATCAATGACTAACATAATATATATGTATGTATATATATATATATATGTACATAGGATATTCACATTTTATGCAACAGCATGTATATGAACACATATCGACCAGTTTCTTTATTTTTAGAAACTTCATGCATCATAAAATAGTCTAAAGCAAAAAAAAAGTCTGTCATGATTCATAAACATAGTATTGTTTAGTTTAATAGAAAAAAATTTTTGTATTTTGTCAATACTTTACTATAGTAAAAAAGGAAGTAGAAAGTATGAACAAAGTAAATACATGATGTGCTATTAAGTAGTGAAATCCTTTGCAATATTCAAATTAAAATGCCTTTTATTTCTAAGATGTATTACAGTTATGTTGATGTATACCAGTTTATTTTAGACTGAATCGAACCTAAAGGTGGACATTACAATAAAATAGATAAAATATGAAAAAAAAAAAAAAAAAAAAAAAAAAAGAGATTCTACATTCTACAAAAAATTCAAATTGTACCATATAAATGATGACACACAACCTTTAAATAAAAAACACTCTTCAAGCACGTTTATATTATCAAATTACAATAAAACACTGATCTTAATACACTTCTTCCTTTATTAGCTTACATTCTTTAAAATGCAATAAATTAAGTTTGGCATCTCTTTATTCCAATAATATACAGCTGGTAAATGCTCATGAAAATAAAATATATTTGGTCCAAAATAGAGCACAAATAGAAAAGGGATGCTCTAATATATCATTTTGTAAAATTTATTTATAAAATTAGAGAAAATATACCAGAGAAAATGATTTATTCACAAAAAGGAAACAAATAATACAAAATACAATAAATGCTTGTTAAGAGTAAAATATTTAAAATGAAACATTTCTTATTTATTTTAAAAACATGGGTATAGAACAAAGTAAAAAATGTATTTTAAAAACATATATGATATTGTGTCCACATAAAAAATGAAAATACTTCTTAATTATTCAGGAAAGAAAAAATCAGATACAGTCTGCATATAAATATATTCAATCAAATAAGTCTTACACAAAAGTTTGTTACATTACAACACAAATGCAATTCATTATTTTTATAGGCATGTTAAGCTAATTTCCTTTTTTAACATATATATTAAAATGTTCAATATAAATTAACACATTGCTTTCACATACAAAAATTTTCCTTTTTATTGAAAAAAAGAAAATTTTATTAAAATTATTAAAGATAACTTTCAATGAAAATATAGATCAAAATAAATAATGAACTTTTCACTGAGGTAAGAGAGAAATATGCATCATGATGTATGATAGTTACTATAATTAACAAGAGGAAAAAATATGTCCAACACTGCCATAGAAATGCTCCATATGAAAGGTTCATAAACATGATTTAGCAGTATAGGTTGGGAAGTAGAAAATTTCTTTGTTATTGCAAAATATACATACTTTTTACTACTATTTATTATGAAACATCTAAATCACTTCATATATAAAAACTATACAGGCCGTGGAATATAATTTAATTATTATAAAATTCTGAAAAAGAGAAAATTACAATTAATACGTCTGGCAGACTTACGAAGACATGTCAAGTAATAACCTAGAATGTTATTTAGATATACCGTCTGGTTTCATATAAATTGTAGTACTTTGTGGTCCAGATACGGCAGCTATTGATTGATGAACAGGAGGTTGGAAACATCGAACATGCTCAACAGGTAAATTATCAGTATCACTGGATTTTAAATACTTATTTAAAATGGCGAAAATCTGACTGTTCAACACTTGAAATCTTCTAATTCTATCGACCATTCTTTTCAATGGCTGAAAAAAAAATTAATTTCTATGTACTTATTGTCTATGGAATATATATATATATATATATATTAGCATTGCAAAAGAAATATCAATACTAAATCACGGATATGTTGGCTAATATAAATAACAAATTTTCATAAAATTAAAAATAACAATTTCTATTAAGGTGAGCAATTTTACTATGAAAAGATTCAAAGAAACTTACAATTCCTTTTACTACTTCATCTTTTCCATCAATTCGTTGAACTCTCAAAATGTGATAGCAAAAATCTAAAGCTTCAAACCGTCTTTGCTGCCCAAGTAAAACAATCATTGTGCAACCAGCCCAATTAAGTCCTTCTCCAAATAGCTGCCTGAAATTTGAAAATTCTTTAAATTATTATAGTTAATAAAAAAAATGTATTGTTCCATAATTTCAAAATTATACATTAAAAAGTAATAATTACAATTGTAAAAAATCCATTATTTAAAAATTTCAGCAGAAAGATACTTATAAAAAAAATTTAATTAAAATGCAAACAAATATTTCTTACACAGAAAAAATGCATATACAAAGTAAAGAATACTTTATTATAACCATACAAATATATTTTCTACAATAATATTTCTTTTTGAAAAATATTTTGAATGAAAGTGATAAAAAGGTAGGAATGCATAAAGAACTATGCAACTTATAACAAAAATATATAAGAACACCGACCATAAAACTTCTTTCAGTTATTATATCAAGTAACGGGTAAGAAAACACAGAAACGCAAAGTCCTTACTTTTTAAATAATCTAACAAAATATTTTTATAAAAAAAATTAATCCTGATAAATAGTGCACAATTTCATAATATATTTTCTTCAAAACTAAGTACTTAAACTAATTGCTAAAATTCTTTTCTTAAAATTAAGTGCTTCTTTTAATAAAGAAAATGTTATTTAAATAATCCGAAGACAGAACTTGAAAGTTAAAAAAAAAAAAAAATAATAAATAAGAATATTAATAATAAAAAATTTAAAAAAAAAAAACATAAAGCAAAATTCCATACTCTACTGTAAACTCGTTTTCTCCAACAGGGATGCAATAGACAAACTGGAGTGCACTCCAGAGTCGATGAAACTCAGTACACTCATCTATGTTCATGCAACCATTCATAGGAGGAGTTCCACTCCACACAGGATCATCAATGTATGTTTTGATTCTGGTTAAAATAACCTCAAAAGTAGACAATCCACAACATAGACGTTCTTTGGTTAACAAATCTCCTTCACGAGCAATAGCTGCTTGCTGAAAGAAAAACACACTGTAAATTTACTTTCACTTAATTTACATTTTTAATGCCCCAAGAATAAAAAAAAAAGTTTCACAGCTATAATTTAAGAAAAAAATGGCATCAAAATGACAGCACAAAAAAATTTACAAGAGAAGAGAAATTTATACTCTCTTTCTTCCCCTATGAATAATTGATTAAAAATAGGTTAGTAGAAAGTAATGCCCCAAAAAAAGTAATAATTTATGGATTTTAGATAGGACAGCCACACAAACAACTGATGGTCACAAAACTGCAAACACATCGATTATTTCCAAATAAAACATTTTAATATGTGCTTAAATTTTACCTATTACATACAGAAAATTAACCACAAATATACTCTTAAGAAATCTAAGGATTTTAACATACAATGAGCAGATTGTAGGCAGGAAAGTTACAGTATTTCCGTAATGTATTATATGAAATGTAAAACCATCTTACAAGCCAATGCTAGATTATAAACCATCATAAATTAATATATATAGATTAGGATAGAATAAACTAAATATACTTCTTGCAATATTTTTACAAAATCATGGCAGATCATATTTTAAAATTATCAGAGAAATGAATTAAAATAAAATTTATTGTTAAAAAGTCATCCTAGTTACTTGGAAATATGAATTCCATTTTTTTTTTCTTCCAAATTCATTAATAAAGCACTAACTAAAGTGTTGAAACAAAATTTAGGATTTGGTGATTTTTTTAATTTTAGGAGCAATGAAGAGGATGGACAAAAAATATTATAAGAAATAAATATAATTTATTTAATTTTTATCATAGAAATTACTATAACAGTTGTGTTATAATAAAAGCAAATAAGTTTTTTATTAATCATATCAATATAAAAGGATTCAATTTCAAAATACAAAAATAAATTTCTATTTAATTTTTAAAATTTTATAATTTAAAATTAAGTTAAAAATAATTATAATAACATAATACAGAAAAAGGTTTTAAGTCACAACAAGCATTTTATTGTAATTAACATTAGACAAGAAACTTAAAATAACATACATTTGGTGTTCCTAATCGTTCTACATTTTGTACCACTTGCAAAGCCGCATATTTCGTTTCAAGTCTTTTTAATTTAGTTTCACACTTTTCTCCATCTTTGCAATATGGTCTAGGAAGAATATTTTGAAATGGTGCAGCATGGAGCAAATCACACACTTCTTCTTGTGACTGCAAATATAATTCCCAAATCAAAATTAAATTAATATGCACAGATATTTATTACCATTAGAAATGAAAACTTACCAAACTTTGTTCAATCAACATACAAAAAAGGATAGCATTCCCAACTTCTCTAAATCCTTCCAACATTTCTGTTTTTACATCTGAATATTGGACAATGTCATTAAGCTGAGCTTGATAATAATGCAGCACACCTGGGTACATAGAATAATTTAAGTACTTAATACATATATATATATATTAAGTATTATTCATAATATAGAAAGTTTTTATGATATATTTCATATTCTTCATAACTAAGAAGTAAGTATTTTCTCTTTAAATTAGTATAGCATAATATTAGTTTATCATAAAATTGTCTAAAAGAGGTAATAAAAAGAATTAGAGGTTTTTAATACCTTAAAGATTAGGATATATTTTAAGGTTTTTAGAATTTATTAAAATTAGATCACAGAAGACAATTCTGCACCAGAAGTTGATCTATCAAAAAAGGAAAACTAAAAGTTTCATCACAAATATGAGAAATAGAAGGAAAATGCATTAAAAATTTAATTACTATAAAAAAATAACAAGAAAAAAACATGAAAAGAATTACCAGGAGAACCATATTCATAAAGGGGTAACTTGCACACTTTGGGCATAACATTCATTAGTGTGGTTGTATATTGGAGCAATGTTCCTGTATCTAAGTAATAAAATCCCTTATTAAACATTGGATATCTATATCTATCTATCAATATATAAATGAAGTTTAAAGTATAAATTTACTTTTAAATGAAAGTGAGGAAAATGTAATAAATGTATGATGTTTATACAGTAAAAAAAAAATTACAGAAATTTAAAGTTCCAGGAAATTAGTACGAAATGAATTAATTAGAAAAAAAAAGTTTATTAATAAATTATTTCATTAACTGTAGCAAATTTCAAGTACTTAGAGAGAAGGAATTAAAAAGAAGCCTGCCAAAATATTAGATTTCAAAGAATTTTTTAAAATTCTGTAAAAGATACATAGGTTGACAAAGTACTTAAAAATATGACAAATTAAATAATTAAAAAATACATACCAAACTTTTTACAATTTTTAATAATTCCTCCATAACTACGGCAATACCTTGATATCCTAGTAATCGACAAATTGATCTAAAATGCTGTGGCCCAACAAACCCACTATACATCCCATATATTGTACTGTTAGCTACATTGAGTGCTTTTGTACCAAAAAAGTACTGAGGCTGAGCAGCTGGAGGCTTATCACGTGCCACAGGTGAAGTGAAAGTTATGTCTTTGACTTTTACAAACCTTTTAAATAAAAAAAAAAAAATTAGTTTAAAATGACAAACAAGTTTTTTTTTTTTAAAGTGAGCAATTACAATTTCATCTGAAACAATTGAAATCAATAAAAAAAAAATATCAAAATGAAGTAATAAGAAATACCTGTTAGTTGCAGCATTATAGCAATAATTGGGCAAAAAATCAAAATTTAATTCCCAAAAGACATGTAAACAGATTCGACCATAGGGAGCTAGCACATTGTGATTTGCTTCATGTAACATTGCATCAAAATCATCTAATGTAATATATTTCCCTAACAATTTATGAGCCAATTTTGTAACATTGATCAATCCTTCAAGTTCCTAAAAAAAAAAAAAAAAAAAAAGAAAGGCATAAAAGAATTTACTTTCAAATTAAAATAACGAATTAATTTTTTTTTTTTTTGAAGTACACAACATGAATATAATTTTTAAAAACAACAGTATTCACAGAAACAAAGCAATTAGCAACTTACTGCGATTCCAGTTATGTCCCCAGCTTCAAAACGACTGATGGCCAAATCTAGAGATTTTTGCAATGCAGCATTCACTCGTTGTGCTATCAGACGATTCAAATCAATTGATCGTCCAAGCAACTGAACATGACGTTGCTTAAGCAGTGTTTCATAACGATTTGCAGGTGGATAGTGAAAGCATGTTCCATAACTAGCACATTCTGCTCGAAAACGTTTATCTAATAGAATACTACCAGCTAAATGTTTATAATAGGCAAATATTTGTTCACTCAATTTATAGACAAATTGGTCAAAGCAGAGATTTACTTCAGCTTCTACTTCATCATAAAGAAACTGCTTTTTAAATTTTGTTAAAGCATAATATGCACTGTCATTATATAAGTCCAGAGGATACAGAACACATCTGTAAAAGAAAAATAAATATTGATAAGCAACATTTTGAAAGGTTAAATCAAAATAAAAATGATATACATTTAAAAATTTCTATGGTATCACAAATGACACCAATACAAAAGGTTTCAGAAATGGGTTCTGCACACTGAAAAAGGAATTATACAAGTATTTAAATTGATATATTATTCCATGATCATTCACTGAAAATCAATACTAACAAAACAAAATTTATAAGTATATTGATGATTATACTTTTTTTGGTCATTAATATATAAAACTGTTAGAAAACAAAAAACATGCTTGCCATTTTTAATAAAAATTTGATTTTTAAAGTGAAAAAAATTTTTTTTTTTTGTTTATGCAATCAAATTAAAACTAACAAAACAAGAAATTTTAAATAACTCATTTACAAAATTCAATTCAAGATCCATCTGTAACATACAAATTTATACACTAATTTATTTAAGTAAAACATTTATAGCATTTATTTATATCATTAAACATGATAGTGAATACAGAATCTATTCAGAAAATTTCATAGAATACTTACTCCATCATTGATGATGCCTTTGTTTTCAATATATGATCAGTTAGAATCCAAGGCAATGACATTTCAATGGGAAACTATAAATATTCATTCACAATTCATAAATAATAAAGACATAAAAACCTTTAACTAAAATATTATATTAAAATTTTCATTAGTTTATACATTTTAAGCAATACATATATTTATTTCTAAAAAAATAAAACAACCAAAAAGATATTTAGTTTAACACATATTTATAAAGCAAGTAATAGATTTATGGTAAATTCATGTAAAAAATGTAAACATTTTTAAAATTTTACAATATTCACTTTGAAAATTCTTTGGCATAGCTCATAGAACTACAAAAACTCTATAATGTAACAATTTAATCAATAATTGCTCATTACAGTACAGAAATTAAACATTAATGCTACCAAATAACAATAATTTCAAGTTTACTTTGAAAACTAATTGGTTCTTGTATATAATTAAGATTTTCTGAGTCAGGTATTATTTTACATTTTAAACTGTTTATAAAATACTCATCAATCAGTTAAAATTATACACGTCATAGATATTAATACAAAATTCCATTATTGAGAAAACTTTTGAAACTGGCAAGTAGATACAAAGTACAAAATCTTAGAATGCAAACATTAATATAGAAACATTTTAAATATAAATTTACATCACTGCACTATTTTTTTTTTTACATATAATTTAAACTATTTCAAGCTCATATATTGTTACACTGAATGAAAACTTAGCTACCAGCATTTTCTCTTCCTAAATTGTTAATAGTAATTAACTCTTACAAAGTTTGTTATATTATATGATGTATTTGTTTTTACAAAGCAATATCTTTTTAAGAAGCTATTGTTAGAACACAATTTTATCCATGCAAAAATATAAAAATCTTGAAATTTCTCATCAACTTATTTGAAATAATAAAAAGAAATCGAATTCTTACTTGTATTCTTTTACCCATGGTAATTTCTAAATAAAATTCACGATACCATAGTTGAGACAAATCACAGCATTCTTGCAAAGTCTCTAAAAATTTTTTTTTTATTTGAAAAAGGAACATTTTCAAAATATTAATATGAATTGTAAAAGTAAAAAAAAAATTCTAAAACATAATTAAAATAAAACTTGCATCAATTTAAATAGAAGCTAAAAGGGGCATTTTTAATGCGAGTGGCTATATATATATATATGTTTAAACATAAGCTGTATTTTATTCAAAATGAAGTAGATTTTGTTTTTTAAACAAAAAAAGATGGATATTTAACCACAGGAAAATATATAAATATTTAATATATATGTGTGCAATTTAAAGCAATCATATATTTGTTCAATCTGCTTGAATAAAAATTATTACATTTATTTTGTTGTTTAAATGTTTTAATAGGATATGACAAAAGGCCAATGGATCATTGTGAATTCTGCCATAAATAAGGTTGATAAAAATTTATTAATATGCAGGAAACATTTTAAGATTTAAATATATTAAATGAAAATATTATCTAGTCCTAGATAGAATACTACTATTAAATAAATTATGCCCTTTCAACAAATTTATTTTCTATAATTATTTAACATTAAATATAAAAATGAGGGCCATAATTATAAACTTGCACAGTTTCTTAAACTAATAGAAATTACTACAACAAGATCTTATCTAACACTCTGTCTTTTCCAGAATAAATGAATTTGAAATACATATTTATAGCCAATGTCATAACCAATTCACAGAATTCTTTGCTGAATAGACAGCACATACATATTTGTATCAAATTTTTAAACATTGCTTTTCTTATTCTTGTTTCATTTAAAAATATTGAATAGTGACTAAAAAAATGTAAGAAAAATATTTATTTTTGAAAATTAATTGAATAAAAAATGTTTCACTTACGGCTAAAATTCAATAAATAATTCCAATAAAAAGAACTTTTATGAAAAGCATCTATAGCTATAAGATATGGTCCATCTATATCTTTTCTGAGAGTTCTTTTACCACCACTTTTATCTGCAATAAGTGACTCTAACATAGTTCTGACCATATATAACTAAAATAAATAAATAAGTATATATAAACAACAGAAAAACATTCATAATAATGATACATTCTATATACATATTTACAATTACATAAAAGCAATAAATTATATACTAAAAAATTGGTTATGATGTTTTAATTTTTTTCCTTCAAAAAGAAGCATACCAATGGATTTAAAAAAACATTATGAATTGTATATTAACAATCTCAGTTAACATTTTATGATTCCTCAAAGGTAAAAATTTGTTTAAGCACTTTTTAGCATACTTTAGTTAAACTAAATATAATGGTATTCCTAATTCTAAAAGATTTAGATGCTCCTGATGTATTGTGCTGAAACCACCTTTTGTCATGATAAATTTGAGATAAGACTTCAGAAGCTTTATCAAGTGACACAGTTAATGAATTAAATCTGCAATTTTCAAGATTAAAAAAAAATTGAAATATATGACGGCATAGTCACCTAAGATTAAAAAGAAAAAATCCTTTTAGGCAGGTAGCATATACGAAATTAATTTTTCAAATACTGCACTGACTTTTCACACAGTATTCAAGAAATTTCTTTCCTTTTAAATAATGCTACATTTGTAATAACCACAGGTGCCTACTGATCTTATGACAAATGGCATTGGAAGTTATTAATGATATTTTCCAAGTAACTTTTCAGATGTATTCAGAAAATAGCTAAAATCTTTTGTGGGCTTATGTGGTCCCAACTTTAAAAAGATATGATTGTACTATAAGATAAGTTAGGCATTTCAATATTAGATAATATTATAATGCATAAATTCATCTCCAATATAAATTTCTTTTCTCTAATGATGTGGTGGATGATCTAAGAAAGATGGTTGCTAGTCAATTTTTCATTTTTGCCCCTTCTCTTTTTGGGGGAAAAAAATTAACAGATAACAACTACTGGTTTATTATATCAATAAGCATAGCTGTGGTGAATAAAATACCAATGATAAAATAAATCCTCAGACAACCCTTTTAGATTTATCTTTGGGCACTCGAGAAGCATCTTATATATATATATATATATATATATATATAAAAGAGATTCTGATTGAAAACAACTACCTCAGCAGGCTTTTCGATATATATTTTAACTTATTAGGGACCCATTATGGATCACGCATCATTCTACAAAACATGTAGTTTACGCTTGATTTCCTGATGATAAATAGGATTAAAAAGCCAATGTAGCTGTCCAATATACCTTCAATCCTGCCATCAAAATGCCTATACCATGAATTGATATATGATAAATAGTAAAATTTAGGAAGTATAAAATAAGTTCAATGAAATATAAATTAAAAGACAATAATTTGCAAGGCCTTTATAAAAAGCTTCTATTTAATATTAGTTGGATGGCAGGAGCATTTTTTTTGTATTAAAAATGCATTATGTGTAAAAAAAAAGGCAAAAAGTTAAATAATTAATATAATGTATACATTTTATTTGATTATACTAAAAATAAATTGAGATTTAAATGATAAAACAAATATTGCATCAGTCTGTGGTGCATGATATTAATTTGCCCCTTTTATTAATTATTTTTTTGATTAACATATTTTTAGAGCTATGAAGCTTTAAATGACTACTGAACTTATACTTGAATTTACACTTACTTATATATTATAGCTATAAAAAATATCATTGGTGTCTTAAATTTAGATATTTTCAGATTCCTTTCAAAATTTGCACATAATTCATAATATTATCAACTTAAAATATGATTTAAAAAAAAAGCAGGTCTGAATGATACTTCATTACATGAGTACAAAGATAGTAAAATGATATTAAAATCTAATATATAAAATAATAATTCTCAGTGGCCAATGAAAAATATCTTCTTCAA
Organism: Caerostris extrusa; assembly: GCA_021605095.1. Classification (NCBI taxonomy): domain Eukaryota; kingdom Metazoa; phylum Arthropoda; class Arachnida; order Araneae; family Araneidae; genus Caerostris; species Caerostris extrusa. Next base: position 23,434 of record BPLR01018556.1, read on the forward strand.
CTTAAAAAATACAGCCAATTACTTGAGTGCTTGATGGGCCAACATTACGCCTTGGCACTTTTATTTCAAATCCACTTTCTGGATCTTTTTTGCCTTTAAGAGCAGGATCTTCATCTGGTTCTGTACCTCTCATCCAGTCTGCACAAGTTTCACGGACAGATAAAATTATACTGAAAAATACATAATTTAATTGCTTTAATAAACTTCAGAGGATACTTAACATAACTGGAATGTATCTTTACAAGGTAATTAATACAATTTTTACAATAAATATGTTATGTTATTTTGTTATTTGGGATTGAAGACAAATTAAAAAAATATTGAAATTTTTTACACTTAAAATTAATATTCATATGACTCTTCAACACCATTAATAAAGTAAACATAAAACTCTTTATGATATAATAAATAATATATTTTGCTTCTGGTTGAACAGTTGATTGCAATAAATTAAAAAAAATAAAAATATGAAACAAGCCTATTTATATATAAAAGCTTACTATTAATGTGTAAAAGCTTGCATATGATTTAGTAAAAAATTATTGTTCAAAATTAATAAAAAATTAACCTAATAACAATTATTATCAAATTATAAATAAATAAGTGAATTGGTTCCAAAAAAATATAATAAATAAAATAACAAACATACCTACGAATAAGATCTTTTTTATTTTTAACAGCTTTACGTAATGGTTCTCGTAATGTTATTTGAACAAATTCTTGAAGTTCAGCATATACATGCCTTCTTATAGAATCTGTGAAAACCGTTTCCATGCGAGACATAAGCAGCTGAAGTCCTTTAATCATGGCGATTACCTAAAAGTAATTTATTTCTAGTTTATTATAAAGTTTAGAAGAAAAAGTATACAAAAACAAGTTTTTGATAAAATTACAAAATAATTATTAACAAAATTAAGGTTTCAAAAGTCCTGCAGATTCTATTTTAAGTAAAACTTATGCAACAGGATTTAAAAAAAAATTACAAACTCTTATTTTAAACAATTATTATTAGATTTTTAATAAAGTTTTATTTAATATTTAATTATAAATTTAATTACAATACAATTAAAAATTATATTTCAAATATTGCATGTTAAATATATCAACAGACCCAAATTAATAATTTTAACAATATTTTTAATAATAATAAATTTAACAAAGAAATTTCACTAAAAAAAAAAAAAAAAAAAGTCAGATATAGAAACTAACTTTTATTGACAAGATCATTTAAGTAACAAAAGTATAGAATTTAGAATAAAGTACATGGAAGTTAATCTGAACTAATTTAAAACTAAGAATATTTCAAAATAATATACAAATTACAGTTCCTAAGTTATATAGGTATACCTATCTATCTCTCTCTATATATACATAAAATTGGTCTGGAAAACAAAAAAAATCAACTATATTATAAATGAATCCACATTTTAAATCTATTTAAATAAATTAATGAATGATGACTGGGTATAATATTTTCATCCTAAATCTGAATAATAGATTTTCAAATTTAACAAAACAATTTTTAATACCTTTATACTATAATTATTTAATTAATATAACTATTATTCATATTATTTATATTTTTTTGTAAATATAAGAATATGAAAGAAATTACTTCAATTAGACCAAATTTTTCTTCATCACTATAGTTGTATCGAGTAGCCTGTAAAATAATATCTTCATAAATAATCTGCCATTTTTTTAACTGAGATCATATTTAAGAGAAAAATACAATTGTATAAATAACACAAAACTATGCAATAGTACAACACATCATTATAATATGATACTTAAATTAATTTTTTTTTAGAAAACTTCATACAATAAAATAAACCTTTTTTTCCTTCTGGAAAACAAAAACACACACACACTCACAAGCATTCAGTTCAGCAACAAGTACATACTGGGACATATATAAAATAATTTACACTTTTCATTGACATATCTATAAAAATTTTCAAATATAATTCAAATTAAAAGTTAAAATTATGCATACTCTCTCATATTCTTCTGCTTCCTGGGGGCATTCCTTGTTTTGGTGGTGATCTGTAGGATGCATAAGCTTCCAAGAATACTGTTATGTAAGAAAAACATAATGAATAAATGTTATAAAAGTGCTAACCAGAAAGGCAACATCCATCCATTTAGATTCATTTCTAAAAATGTTTATAAGAACAGATATAAATTCCAACATATTAAATCAAAAATTATTTTTTTAAGAATATATTGGCCTTCTTTTAGAAATTAAAATAAAAAATAATTATTTCATAAACTGCACATCCCAGAAATTCAATTTATCCATCATAAGAGATTAAAATCACAACTCTAAAACTTTGATTAATATGTTTAATTATGATTCACATAAGTAAAATAGTGGAACCAAACAACATCAGATCAGTAATTAGATGGTCAAAAATGAATTATCTATTATTTATGAAACTATTATGGGATACATTTGCTATGTATATGAATAGCATGATGTACAAATGGCTAAATTACTGATTAAAGATTCCTTCCAAATAAATACTTTTGTAGCAACAAAAAGATAATGTGTAATGAATAATATGCAAAGAAATGTAAGTGCAATCTCATGGTGCATTTTAAAGCAACTCCCTTTTTTATAAATACTTCAAAAATTTCTAAAATTAAATTGATGGAGAGAAGTGTTACTTAATATTTTTTAAATAAAGCTACAAGACAATTAGCAAATAATTCAAAATAACATCAACAAAAATAAAATTTATAGATTTAAAAGCTTTAAATAAAAATACCATCTTATAAAAAACATACTAATTCAGTAACATGAGTGCTCCAGTCACACAATAATTGCAGACCTCTAAGACACAACTCAGTTAGCTCCTTGTTTTCAACATCTGTGCGTGGAGTTTCTTTTACTGTAGTGGTGACCTAAAAGAAAATTTTTAAAAATCAGCAGAAATTAAATACACACACACAAATAGATATATATATGTATATATTTAAAACAGATAATTAATTTATGTTTTAGTCTCCTTTAAAAAAGAGAGTAAAATATAATCATGTTATAATTCATTTAAAATTTATAGAGGAAAAGAAATGAAGAAAGAAATTTTTATAAAATGAATATTCTAATCAAACAATTACCTCATTGTTGTGTCTAGCTAATTCACTAATATATCGAACATATTCATCACGGATAGTTGGCAAATATTGAAGTAAATCTGATTGTGGACTTGGAGAACTTGAACTAGCCAGGGGCCAGCGAGATTGATCATAATGGGGACTTCTCTTTATGTAATTGAAAGGAGCAATTTGCATGTCCCCAAATAGAGGGACCATTTCCAGTTGCTGCAAATAGAAAATTTAGGAATCTAAAGAAATGTGTATTATTTAATACCAAAGTTTGTGACATTATAAAGAATGAGAGCTATAAATGAAATTAAAATTTACAAACCTTGAATATTTTATCAATCTTAGCAATATTCACACGCTTCTTTTGATCCATTTTATTGATATTGGAAATATCACCATCTATAAGGAATAGCCCAAATCCCATAACTTTAACAAGCATATGTTTTTCACTAGGCAACAAGTACATTTTGTATTCAAACATTTGAACAGCTATATTGATTACATCTGCCAGCAACTCTTCATAGCCAGGAATTTTCTCAAGATTTTCTTTTAACGTGTCCCGTATCTTATTTTGAGTAGCCAAGAACATTGAAAGATTTTGGGATTCTTGAAGGGCTTGGGAATCAGCCATAACTTTTAAAAATTGAGCAGCTCTGAAAATAAAGAATATAATTACTAGAAATGAAACTAATGATTATAAATTAAACAAAATCTTACAGATATATATATATATATATATATATATATATATATATATATATATATATATACACACAGTTATATATGAGAGAAAGTTAATAAATACTTAATTTTAATAAATCTTTTTGCAGAAATTGTTAGAACAATAATCTTAAGGAAAGGTGTTACGTTGAAAACCCAGGTTCCCCTGCATAGGGGAGGTCAACGCCCTATGTCCAGAAAAACATCCTGTCTGTGGGGTGTCTGGCAGGGAGTGAGATGACGGGAGAAAGAGTGAAGAAGGGAGTTGAAACTCAGTGACCAAAGAGAAAGGTTGTGTGGCAGTGCATCTTCGAGCTTGATGGCTGCATAAACTAAAGGAGTTGAAACTCAGCGACCAAAGAGAAAGGTTGTGTGGCAGTGCATCTTCGAGCTTGATGGCTGCATAAACTAAAGGAGTTGAAACTCAGCGACCAAAGAGAAAGGTTGTGTGGCAGTGCATCTTCGAGCTTGATGGCTGCATAAACTAAAGGAGTTGAAACTCAGCGACCAAAGAGAAAGGTTGTGTGGCAGTGCATCTTCGAGCTTGATGGCTGCATAAACTAAAGGAGTTGAAACTCAGCGACCAAAGAGAAAGGTTGTGTGGCAGTGCATCTTCGAGCTTGATGGCTGCATAAACTAAAGGAGTTGAAACTCAGCGACCAAAGAGAAAGGTTGTGTGGCAGTGCATCTTCGAGCTTGATGGCTGCATAAACTAAAGGAGTTGAACAACTACGACCAAAGAGAATGGTCGTGTGGCAGTGCATCTTCGAGCTTGATGGCTGCATAAGTAAAAGAGTTCAATAAGTGTAACCAACGAGAAAGGTTGCGTGTGGCAGTCCATCTTCGAGCTTGATGGCTGCCTAAATAAAGAAGATTAATTAATACAGTCCACGTTTTTTACTTGAATTTATTTTGTGACCGAGCTATCGAACATTTTGGTCCAGTCTCGCGGAGACGGATTAGTTGTGAGATAGAGTGATGCATTGGATTTCCGCGAAAAAGTTCGGCTATATGCTATGGATGAGTTCGGTAGGTGAAGTTTTAATAAGTCTAATGTGTTGGACATTTAGCTTGATTTAGTATATAGTATAGTGTGTCTATTACTAAAGTATAGTGTCTTTATTGTGGATATTGCCTAATTAGCATTGTCGATTGTTTAGTTTTACTTTTATGTGTTAGTTGCTTTTGTTTGTTGCGTTAATTTAGGTTAATTAAGGTGTTGTATTAAAGTGTTTAGTTTAATAGGGTTGGTTAAGTTTTGGTGTGCATTGTTTAGTGGAATTTAAGTGAATAAACAATGTCTGTTTCTTTAAATCTAAAGAAGGATGAGCTAAAAGAGGTAGCGGAAGAGATAGGCTTAACCATTCCAGTCAATGCTAGAAAAATAGACTTGATCAAATCCAGTCATGTCTATAGAAGCAGGGTTGAAATAGTGTGCAATCTTGTAGATGATATGTTGGAAGAAAGGGAGGGAAAAAAAAAAAGAAAGTGAAATAAAATTAGAGATAGAGAAAATTCAGTTGGCCCAACTTGAAAAGAGTTGGAAGTTGAGAAATGGAAAAGGGGTTCAGCTAAAACTTCCTAAATTAGCTATAATAAAGGAGTGAGTGATGACTCTTTGTCTTCCTCAACTGAAGATGAGTCATGGCCCAATAGTTTAGATTCTTCAACTTCTAATAAGAAAAATGTTAATCCATTATCAGTTGTGAAGCCAACATCAAACGTGTGTAATCTTATTCCCGACCATTTGCCAATGTTTATAATTCAAGTTATTTTGCGTCAAATACTTCTGCACAGCAAAAACAGTGAAAAAAACTGATAATGTTCCAGAAAAAGATGTTTCTAACAAAGTCAGTACAAAAGAGAACATGAACGAATCTAAGAAATCAAGTGATTCAAACAGCAACATTTCTCTCCACCAAACTCAAACCTCTCATATTCCTTCAACAACATCATCTGTATTAGAAGCAAGTAAAGAGAAACCTAAATCTATTGAGTCTCGCAGTGTAAAACCTGTAGTTCCTTCTAAGCCTGCATTACCTGTAAAGCCTATGATTTCTAATCAACCACGTACTTCTGTGAAAGAAAATGATGTTGAGGAGAGTGATATGGAAAATTCAAATCTAATTCTTCAGAATACTGTGTTCGGCTTTGTGGTGTCTGGGTGCAGCACCACAGGAAATGTAAATAGAGAACATTGTGGACTAACCAAAGTTGATTTTCCATTGAGAAAATTTGGTCAGTAGAAGGGTTTGAGAAATTGGAATTAACAGGTAATAGTGAAAATTCTACAGGCGAGAAAATAATTGAGGAAAAGTACCAGATGCTACTCATCATGTCAAGCGTTTACCGGCCTGAGAAATTACGAGTATTAATTGTTCCTCAAAGACCATGAATGGAGCTACCATCAATGGATCAGAGATAAGAGTGGACCCATCCCGAGGTGATGGAGTTAAACGAGGAGACCGTGGTGATGGAGAAGTCCGTGGCAGTAAAGATGGTGGCTATTCCAGTGGAGATAAACGAGGAGACTGTGGAGGAGGAGAATACCGTGGAGTCAGAGGAGATGGTTTCCGTTAAGGGGGAGATAGAGGAAGCAGATATGGTAAACCATCAGATGGATGTGGTGGAGTCTACAGGAGTCGTTCAACTATGGGACCATCCAAGAAACAGAGGTGGCTGGTAAGGGAATATGCCCTGAACGGCAAATGCCATGGCCGAACCTCAACTGTTCGTGTGAGAGTATAACATCTGTTACAGTTGGTGTTTAATATGCTTCAATGGTCTTCAACGTTTTAATTTTGAGAATTCATCAACTACTTTTGTGAATGTGCCTTGAAGCTTAAGACATCTAAGTAGTTTATTGCAGTGATTCGAAATCAAGTGATTAAAAGACTTTCGTGCTCATCAGAGTTGCTACAATTCATCGATTGTCATCTGATTTCCAGTGATACCACATTAGGTGAGACCAGAGTTCCTGGCTGGAGAAAAGTATCCTGATCAACCGATCCAGATCCTTGATAAACAGGACGAGAACTTTTCTGAACTGAGTGATCCAGTGTTGGTGAGAACAAATTGTTTATGAAACAAGTGACTGAAATTTCATGAACTATTTATTGAGTTTAAGTAATAATTATATAAAAGTTTAAGTATTTAAAGTTACATATTTAGATTTCTTAAAAATACCAGGTGTTTGTCATTTAAATTAAATTATTCAATTGATAATTTATTTATATTGATAATTTATATATATTATTATTGTTTAGTTATTCATGTCTGATAGAAATGAATATTGCTGAGATATTTCTGGTAAAATCTATTCAACAAGAAAAGTTTTCAAAGGTCTATTGAAAGATAAGAAACTTATACCAAAGAGTAAATTAAAATCTTTAAATCCCTTTTAGATTTAGATGGAATCTTAAGAGTAGGTGGACGTTTGAGTAATGCGGAATGTAGTTGTGATAAAATACACCGTATAATATTACCTAAAAATCATGCATTTACTGAGATGTTAATTTCTTATTACCATATAAAATATTTCATGTAGGATTATCTGCTCTTTTGTGTCATGTACGTGAGTAATTCTGGCCTATAGGTGGAAAATCTATTTGCAGAAAAATAGTGCATAAATGTGTTATTTGTTAGAAGTAAAACCTATTGTGTCAACACAACTAATGGGTAGTTTACCAAAAGATAGTTACCTTTGAATTATCCATTTAATATTTCAGGAGTAGATTTCTGTGGACCATTTTTCGTTAAAATTGGTAAACAAAGAAAGAGTATTCTGTGTAAAATGTATGTATGTTTATTTGTTTGTTTTGTGTTTAACGCAGTGCATATTGAGAGTGTTTCTGATTTATCATCCGAATCCCTTTATAGCTGCTTTGAAAAGATTTATTGCACGTAGAAGCAAATGTGCTAAATTAACTCTGGTAAAGCAAAGAATTTTGTAGGTGCGAAAAAAAAAAAGAAATTCAAAAGTTTCATGAGTTAGTTATTAATCCTGATATTAAGTTATCGTCATATTTATGTGAAGTAGGTATTGAATGGAAATGTATTCCCCTCGAGCCCCAAATTTTGGTGGTCTCTGGGAAGCGGCCATTAAATCATTTAAGTTTCATTTTAGAAGAGTAGTTAAAGGTGCTAGTTTAAATTATGGAGTTTTTAACTGTGTGTATACAAACTGAAGCAATTTTGAATTCTAGACCATTGAGTCCAATTTCTACTGATAGTGATAACTTCGAAGTTTTAACTCGAGCCCATTTTTTGATTAATCGATCAATGAACGCTATTTTAGAGCCTAATTTAATTGATTTAAAAGATAATAATCTTAATAAGTGGCAAAGGGTAAAATAGTTCAATTAGTGTGGAAAAAATGGCACCGTAGCTATTTAAGTGAATTGCAACAAAGAAATAAATGGGTCTTTGAAAAAGACAATGTAAACATTAGTGATTTAGTGCTATTGGTTGATAATAATTTACCTACTTACAAATGGTCTCTAGGCAGAATAATTGATATTTATTATGGTGTTGATAATAAAATCAGAGTACTTAATAAAAACCCAGAGTGGAATTTTAAGAGACCAGTATCAAAAGTGTGTGTTTTGCCTATGCCAGAGTAATTTCCTTTAGAGTGCTTTTGTTTATATTCATGGTATTATGTTTGTAATTTGTTAAATTTAGTACAATGTATACATATATATGTTCATTTTTTCAATGACTTATTATATGTTTAGAATTGTTAATTCTGTATGTTAGAATGATTTATTGTATATTATTGAATGTTTAGTAAACATATCAATGGGTGGTGGTATGTTACGTCGAAACCCAGGTTCCCCTGCATAGGGAGGTCAATGCCCTATGTCCAGAAAAACATCCTGTCTGTGGGGTGTCTGGCAGGGGGTGAGATGACGGGAGAAAGAGTGAAGAAGGGAGTTGAAACTCAGCGACCAAAGAGAAAGGTTGTGTGGCAGTGCATCTTCGAGCTTGATGGCTGCATAAACTAACGGAGTTGAAACTCAACGACCAAAGAGAAAGGTTGTGTGGCAGTGCATCTTCGAGCTTGATGGCTGCATAAACTAAAGGAGTTGAAACTCAGCGACCAAAGAGAAAGGTTGTGTGGCAGTGCATCTTCGAGCTTGATGGCTGCATAAACTAAAGGAGTTGAACAACTATGACCAAAGAGAATGGTCGTGTGGCAGTGCATCTTCGAGCTTGATGGCTGCATAAGTAAAAGAGTTCAATAAGTGTAACCAACGAGAAAGGTTGCGTGTGGCAGTCCATCTTCGAGCTTGATGGCTGCCTAAATAAAGGAGATTAATTAATACAGTCCACGTTTTTACTTGAGTTTATTTTTGTGACCAAGCTATCGAACAAAAGGAAAATAGTTAAATTAATTTTTAAATATTAAAAAAGTATACATATAGTTTTCTTTTAAAATTAAAAACTAGATTTTTAGTTTCCAATACAGTATAATTCTAACAGTATAATTCTAAATCTTCTTTCTATAACAGAAAACAGAACACTAAAGAAATAAGAAAACAATAAGAATTTTGATTATCTACCTTCTATATGTGGCATAGTCATTTTTTAAGCTGGATTTTATAGACTTTAATTCATCTAAAACAGCAAACATGTTTATGAATTTGCCAAGGGTAAGTAGATATGCTTCAGAAACAAAATCCTTCCTTTTCTCGGCATGGCACAATCTCTTGACTTCAGCACTGAATCTTTCTATAGCACGTCTCTTAAAAAATAAAATCAAGAATGATTTCATATAACACTCATAAAATTAACATTAACATGAATACTAGAAAATAAAAGGACAGTAAAGTAAGTATAAGTAACAAGACTTTTATGTATATATATGTATTTGCAACTGTAATACAAACTCATTTAATAACAGTGTAGAGTTCTAAATAGTTTTTGATTTTGATTTATTACTGTTGATCATTTCTTGTTCTATTTGTTGATTCTTAAATTTTTTTAATTAAAATTGATAGAAATCTATCACATTAAAAGTATTTTTCTTTTTGTTTACTGATTTGTCACATAGTTAATTTAACTTGTTGCTTATTCATAACAAAAATGCTAACGCCAATCATCAAGCAAACAAATATGGGTAATATTTTTTAAATAGGAAGATACATATTGAAATAAAGATAACCCATCAACAATCATAATTGGTTAATTCCTGAACTAAATAGTGCTATTTTTAAAAAAGAAGAGAAAATCCTCAAATCTTCACTGTAAAATTTTGTCTTTCTCAAGAACAGTGTTAGCCATCAGAGGAAATTTTTTTCTAAAAATGTATAAGATTAGGGAAAGGGAAGAATACTGCATTTTCTACAATAAAAACATGGCCCACTTTAACAAAATTTTCATTTCCTTTCAACTCCAAATTTTTCATGAAAATTAAAAAAAAAAAAAAAAAAAGAAAGAAAAAACTATGTCACCAATCTAAATTAATGACTAAGGAAGCAAAAGAGAAAATAAATACTTAATTTACAACAAATGATAATAGATAATCGATTCACTCAGAGTACAATAATTTTTTACACAACAGTGAATAAGTGAGTTTAAAATATTATATCTACATATATCCAATAATGTTTAAGTATAATTGTTATTCATATGTAATCTAAACTTAATTAATTATACCAGCATTGAGAAAATGGAAAGTTAAATTGAAAAGAGATTAAATAGAAATGGTTGGAATTAAAAATCCAAAATCCAAGTTAATTGAATATATTAAACTTTTGTAGCTAACTATGCTTAAATACAGTTACATACATACAGAAAAATTGAAATGGATACTAACTTGAAAATACATGAAGTTAAGCAACTTATTCACTTCAGGAGCAAGCACTTCTACTGTTTTTTCATATATTTCAACACGATTTGGTTGCTCATTAGATTTTGGCTGTGGAATTGCTCGAGAACAACATCGCCATGTATAAAGCATGATAGCATATTCCTCACCTTCTTCCAACATTTCATTCTGGAAAAATGTAATATAAATATACAAAGAGGAAAAAAAAAAAAAAACATTTGATAAGAATAGAACAATGCCCATAAAATTATGATAATGAAAAAACTTACTGATTACAAATTTATTAATTTCAAAGACCTGGCTAACTTATTGCAATATTACAAAGCATCATTAGAATATCTTCCTTTTTAATGCCAATACTCTTACTGTTAAAGATGCGCCCTTCATTATGATTAATAGGAGTACAATTCCTAGTTTCATATATTTTTACTTAAAAATCTGATACACATAAGTTTAATATTATCTAAAACACAAAAGGACAAATCACAACACTTATTCTAATAATTCAAGCATTCTTTTTGTATTAAAATAACTTTTAGACTTCAGTCTTGAAAATCTTTTATAGATCTGGATTATATTACTATTAAGAATTAAAAACTTAAATAAATTAACAGTTTAAATAATATTTTTGTATGAACATAAAGTATTCTACAAAAGATTATATGTTACGTACATATGTTTTTAAAAATATATTACAGTGGAGAAAAACTGAATATCTCAAAAGGAGATCAAATAGAATTGGTTATAATTAAAAACTGCAAAATCATGTTCAAAATCGAGGTTATTTGAATATATTAATCTTTTGTAGCCAGTTATGTTTAAATGCAGTTATATATACACAGAAAATTGAAATGGGTACTAACTTGAAAATACATGAAGTTAGCAACTTATTCAGTTCATAATTATAAAACCTATTAATAAATCAATCACAACAAGGAATACTTTCCAGATAATTCAATTGAAGGATATATAAAAATGATTAACAATTTAAAAATGAAATTACCAGTTCAGAGTGCACAGTAGCCTTCTATGTATTTGGCCACACCTGTAACAAAAGCATTCCGATCTTCAAAATTTGTATCAAAATTTGCATGATATACAATGCTACAAGGTTCAGCTTCTATACAAGGCTGTTGATCAGGTAATGGTAATTCATCCAAAACATCAACATTAGAAAGGGCGTCAGACAATGTCACTTTCTCAGCAGCCATGCTTTCCTAAAAAAATAAAATAAAAACCTGTAAACAAATCCTATATCTTTAATTATTATTAATTTATGCAGCAATGCCTTTAAATTGCTAATGGTTTAAAACGAGCTCTTTCTTTGAATAATTATTAACACAGTTATTTTTTAATAAATGAATTACTACTAAATTATACAAATAACAGGTGATTTTATTAAAAATTTGAATGGCTTCCTTTGCAAATATTAATTATGAAGCTCTAAATCTAATAACATCTTTAAAATAGTTACTTTCATTCATCATGATTATTCCAATGACATACACATAAAAAAAAAACTTCAAAAAATGCAACACTTGAATTAAGTATTTATCAACAAATTTAAATAAAACAATCTTTTCAACAAAAATTTTATTGCAAGGACAAATTCTGAATACATAGAATCTTGGATTAATGAAACTAATAAAATTTACATGGCCTATTGCATATATATTTCAGCTTTTCAGATTCGAATGTTTGCCTCATAATGTTTTCCTCTTGAACACTTATGCACTTAGCTCCTTATCTTTACTTTTGCTTTTTCAAAAGAGTTCTTATTTTATTTAATTATATTAATTTAAAAAAAAAGTCAATAGTAGATATAAATTTTTACTAAAAATCCCCAATAGTTGATTATTACATATTTTATTTAACTTTTAATTGTTGTTAACAACCAAATTTTAATATACTCATTTAAAAAATCACCATTTTAAATCAATCATCATAAAATCACAATTTTTAGTTATAAAATATACTCGAGTCCTGACAAATATGCAATTAATATTTTTTTACTGATACACAGGACCAGTAATAAAGTAGTATTTAAATTTTCATAAGTAGTGACTTGTCCTTTATCAAATTTTTGCTCAAAGCAATATCCTTTTGCAAGCCTGCTTCAACAATGTACAAGCAATGCTGTCACCTGCTTTAAAAAAAAAAAAAATTTTTTCGAACAGAACAGAACTCCATGCAAAAAGGAAAGAACATTCCTTCATTAACCAACATACAGAGCATGAAGACTGATAAAACATAGAAGTGAGTGGTGGAATAAAGCATCCCCATCCCAGTAGTTTGTTAATACCCCCTCTCTATGTTACACAGCAGATACCTCAAGCCACATTCACATTAATACAAAAAGTTTGAGTACCACATATCAAAACTGGTTTGCTGCAGTTAGAATAGAAATTAAAACACATGGAGTTCTATTTGTCATTTCTGGAGTAGAATGTAATGGATTCATTATATTTACCATCTAAAATATTCCTACGTAAGCAGAATGTAATGATAGTAATTTTCTTCTTCTTTTTTTTATTGAAGTGATTTTGAAATTTATAAAAATCACATAATTAGACACAAAATTATAATTATGAAGCAGACAATTACTATTATTAAATTAAAGTCAGTTATTATTATTATTAAAGCTAGTATTGTGAAGCAGACAGTTCTTTGGATAAAAATATAAATTTTCTTGTTTATAAGAAATTAAAATATGTTTTATTCAGAGTTCATTAGAAAAACATAAATGAACTTATCTGGGTTACTAGTAGCTGATCTAATAACAACATATGTAAATTATAAAAGGTAACTTAAAGAATGATTATATAACAATAATTTTTAAAATGTAAATTATTAAGAAAAACATTTTAATTTACCTTCATTTCGCTAAGGTTTCAGCAAGACACAATTAATTTTAGCATCATTTCAGGTGCAAACACATTTCAAAAGGAACATTGAAACCCTAAAAACACAAAGAAATGTTTTTTGTTAAAAGAATCAAGATGCAAATAACTAAAATAAAAAAATTGCATATATTTATATTTCACCATATAATTTTTTTTTTTTTTTAAAAAGACAATCATAATTTCTAAAATATTTCATTTTCATCTTTATTCTTGCAAACAACAAGGAGAAAGATAGTTGTCAAACAATTAATTTGTTAAAAGTCAAATACAGTAATTTGATATTAATTCATTACTGAATACTTCTCATATATTACTAAAGTATAAAGTACATTGCATTAGAATAGCTTTGAATTTTTGTATTTGATCTGAAGTATATCCCAGAAATTTCTTTCACAATTTTTTTTCAAAAACACAGTAAGTTTTGTCACCGATCATAGTCTGAATTTTACTAGGTCTAGATTAATCCATGTGATAAGTTAATGGAGGGCTTTTAGCATGGAATAAGTAAGTCTTTAGCCTAAAGGATTTATCATTTCTGCTATAAAGAAGATAGAATCAAGAAAAACACATTGAAAGTAGTCAATAAAGAAAGTAAAAATGGCAACATTGGGTTGAGAATCTGCCTAGCAGCATGGTACAGAATGACAAAATGGGTGGAGAACACGTTTATTGAAAATTCTAGAGTATTTCCATGCATGAAAGAAATCTACTACAGATGTGGCAGAATGAGTAGTCTACAGGATATTTTTCAATGTTATAAACCGCAGTGGGGAGTCGGCCAAAACATTTATGATCCTTAAGTCGAATTATACCGACTATTTAGCATTATATAGTATTAAAAACTCCCATCTTTACGAATGGATTTAAAAATTGTGAAATAAATTTAAATAAATTTATTAATGGCATTTATTGAAAGAGTTTTTGCATTTACAAAGTATTTGTTATAGTTTTTTTAAAGATGTAGTATTATTTGCACTAACTTGAAAGATTATTCTAAATTTGCTTTAAAAAATATATACATTATTCTGTATAAATAACAGAACTAAATTAGTAGGTAGAAAAGTATTATGGAATATTTGAAGACAAGTAAAAGAAAATTGTATAATTTTATCACACAAATGCTATATTTGTAATACATTAAATCTTAAATAAAATAGCTTCTATAGCTTTTTAGAAGCCTAAGTGTTGAGAAAATCTCTCAACACTTACTATGCTTGTACTTACTGTATACTTGCTGTTAAAAGAGTAAATATCTTTATTGTCGCATTATTGTAGGATATAACTAAATTACCTCCTTAAAATTTAATTTTTAACATAACTTCTCAGAATTTTGAAAACCAAAATTTATTTTTTTAAAAAAGGCCCAAGTTGAATTATTATGATTCCTGACTCCTTCAAAACTATTCAACTACAAACATGGATATCCCATCTCTGATTAAAAATATATGTAAAAAGTTTAAAGAGAAGCAACTATCAAGTTTTTTAATATAAAGTTCCAAAAAATGTGAAGTCTTAAGCAGTTTTTGCAGATGCCTGATGATTACATGGAGAATCCCATCAAGCAACATACAATATAATGATGTAAAAAGGCACTGATATTCATAAAGTATGCAAAATTATAGGAAGAGAAATCAGGAAGATTGGTGTGACAGATTATATGAAGTAATCTTACTACTCCTTTGTTGATTGAAGATATATTTTTTGTCAGAAATTTTTAATGCTATAATAAACATGTTACAGTACATTATTATTATTCTACCTTTCTCATATATTTTCAATTTCTTTCATTCTAGTTCAACCAAATGAGCAAATTTTCCGAAAATATTAATTTGTTCATTTATCTTTGGCTCATTTTAAAACTTTAAGGCACTTAAAAAGACAAGACACAAGAGGTTCATATGCAACATTTTTTTTTTTAAAATTTGAAATCCTTCCTTTTGTTTGTAAGGCCAATTTTTTTTGTGGTTATCTCATTTACAGATTTTAGATATAGTTTGTAAGCTCAACAATAAAAATCTATAAAGAACTAGATCAAGCTTATTTACGTAAAATTTGTTGAATAGCACAAAGGAAGCAAATACTAAAGTAGTACTCCCCCTCCCAAAATAGCATGCACACTTCTACTCACAAAAATTCAGAGGCATAAATATATTTCTTCAATAAAAAAATTTAAGGTATTTTTAAATTAAACAATCTAATGTTAAGGCTTCTCCATTACTATATTTATAATTCCTTTAAATTAAAAGCTTTCTTCTATATTGAATCTAAAGAAACATGAAATATGCTAATTATAAAACATCTTCCAAAAGGAGCTAATTTAACATGCAAGATTATTGTTTTTATTTAGTAATATCATAGTCAGTTATTCAAGATTACAATCCTTTAGATAAGACATAATATGTACAAAAACATAAATAATGATGTATCAAATGCAAAATTTATTAACTACTAATAATTTTTTGTTACAAGCATTATTTTTGAATTTTGAAGCTATCAAAAATTTATTTCACAGAAAGCATTTAATATGAGCATAAAATTATAAGAATAGCTATTAATCCTCATTTGTTAGTAATTAAAATATTCATATATTAAAGATAAGTTTTTAATGAATTAAATATTTGATATTTTTTGCCAATGCAATTGATAAATTTCAAAAATACTTTTAAATTATATTTTCATAAAATTAGAAACCTTTAAATTATTAAATTAATTTGTGTTACTTATGATTTACTAAATTTTATCATAAAACACTTTAAAAGGAAGAATTGAAATTCTCCAAGAAGAATATTGTCTATCTCCCTTTTGTTATTTGTAGTGAATGCATTCCCTAGCCATAATAGTTAACTTAAAAGTATAATAGTAAGCCTGATACTTTAGTATTTTGAATCTCTACAAATTTAATAAAAATAATTATGAAAAAATTAGATGATTTTAGCTGTATGTATAGATTAATATAACTTGTTCTCATATAATCTAAACAATAATGGGGATTTTAAATACTTTCTTGTTTATTGTACATATCTTTTCTAGATAAAACATATATAACTAAATGTTCATTCTAAGTTTATATTAAAAATAATGCAAATTTCAAAAGGACTTTTTTTCACAATAAAATTTTACACAATTCCCCAGTCATTTTAATATAAAAACATAGTAATAATTGTTCTATCAAAAAATTTAAAATCCTGAGAATTCCCAAGTCATTTAAATGCTAGTACTTAAAATAGCATTCACAGAAATAGCTCAAAATATAAAACAATTTAACAGAATTAGTAGTCATAATTCAGATAAATTATTATACATTTTAAACTCCTTTAAAGCTTGATACATTAAAAGAATGATTTCAAATCATTATTAAAAATAATGATAAGGTATCATTTATTCACAGCTTTAAACATCTTGCAAATTATTTTTTAAAAGATTTTATGCATTAACATCCCTTTTTTTTCCCCTCCAATGCATTTCATATAAACAATAACTATGAAAACATATTTGTAAGCTTGATAAATATTTTTCATTAAATCTATAGTAGAGATAAATAAATGGATTCAGAAGAAATGAAGAAGTATTCACCATTCAATGCCTTTCTTTTTCTAGTAATAAATAACTTTGAATACAAGAATGCAGAAGAACAAATACAAAATTTTTGTCATTAAACAAAAAAATTTTAATATTTTTTTTTCAAAAAGAAATGAATATGATATGCCTTTTTTTTTACTAAATCTAATCAAGGGAGAAAACAATAAAAATTTTATTAAACAATATAAAACATTTTATTAAGCAATATAATGATATATAAATAGATATCAACCCAGAATTTACAAAAAATTATAAATATTAAATTGATTATAATGAATAGGGTACAATTAACAATTTATCACTAAAGTATAATAATCATATTCATTGATTAAATATAATCAAGCTTTTAAAATTTTTCATTATATTATAATATTGCATATATTGAATGGTAAATTTTTCTAAATTAAACAGAAAGAAATTAACTTTTAAACTAATGAAATTAAAAAAAAAAAACAAAGAAAAAAGTTACAATTTGTAATGCAAGGATTATTCAGTGATTTAAAAGCAATCCTTCAAAAGAATTTACAAAATTCTGATCCATTAATTAGTCCTAAAATTGTGCAAACCTCAACAAAAATGTTAATCTTGAGAATGATTAGCAATTAAAAAGAAAATAAAAATAAGCATCCAATATTTTTTAAAAAATAATTATTTATTATAATCAATAAATAAAAACTATGTAAACATTTAAAAAAAATTTAATGTACAGAAGTCAAGAAAATTAAATTAATCTCATAATGTAAATTTAATATATTTAAATAAAAGCATAAAAAATATATAAATAATTTAATAAAGCATTAAAAAAAATTCTATGAGGATATATTTATCAAAATTTAGAAAATATATCTGATTTTAAATATTAATATAATACAAATTTATTTATAGTTATTAATATTTTTTGCATTTTTATTAATATTCAATTATTTATCTACCAAGTAACATATGCAGTTTTAAAAATGTATAGTATTTTAATAATTTTAAAATCTATTCAAATATTATACCATAGACAATAGAATTAATATTAAATATATATTACAATAATTGATTTTAAGACATACATATTAAAAAGATAGCCTTTTGGGTGATAAATGACTTCATAAATTTTTTTTGCTTCTGAATTTATGTACAAAAATATAAGAATTATTGAACTACATAAGAACTTGATAACTAAACTATAACATAAATTTATATTTACAAAGTAATTTGTTTGACTATTAGATTAAAAAGTTTACTATCCTGTTCATTAGTTAATAAAACTAAAAACTTAATAATTTTTATTAAAATTATTTCATGAGCCAACTCTTATAAAAACAATCATTCTCTTAAAGTATTATTACTCATATTTTTTCTATTTTACTAACAGAGTAAGTTATTATACACATTAAATAATAAAAAACAAGGTATTTAAAAATACTACAAATAAATGCTTTGCAGGTATACACAATGTTGCTACAACAATTAACATTTAATGAAAATAAATACATTTACTGTTTAAAAATAAATAATATACATATACAGGCAATTTAATTCAAGAGCTACCTAATTTTTTTTTTAAAAACTAAAACATTCTTTTAATTTGTTTCATATTACCTACACAAAAATCAATTTCAAAGTTTGAAATATATGTTTACATTGGATTAAAAAATATGATTCAAAACGAAAATTGTAATCGAAAGGAAAGCACTAACAGAGGAAATTATATGCAAGTCATTTTTAAAATTAATTAATTAGCTCTTCCGTTATATCAAAATTGTTTATACCCAAACTAACCAAATACTTTCGGTTTTCAAGCTTAGATAATGTAAATTAAAAAGGTATATTTTAACAATAAATCATTTAAATGATGACTCAATTTAATTAAACACTGAATTTAAAATAATACTATATTTAAAAGTATGATAAAAGTAGGCAAACCGTTTGAGTGTAAATAAAAGATCAAAAGAGGATGGGTTTTTTTTTTACTCACTTTTGAAATGCAGATGTTTTAATTTCATGAATAGCTTTGGATAAATTATAACAAAACATAAAAATCATAAAAAATTAAAAATAAACAAAAAGGAATGTCACTGGTGATTCATAAGAGGTAATCTTTAGATATCCGGAATTTCTCACACATAACATTAAAACACAATAATCACAATAATAATCAAACATCTATTTGCCAACAATTGAATGAACTTGAACAAATACTCAATTAGAATTTTAAATTTCTAAAGCCTTCCATTGTCCCAATGGTTGAGTATATAGAGGTCTTTAATCTTCAAGACAGGACTCGAATTTTTAACAAAAGATAAAAATTGACATCATACTTTGGCAAAAATCTTCAAAATCTTATAATGCAATTTTTTAAAAATCTCAGGAATTACAAATACGAGTTACAAAATTTTCGTTGGTAGCATATCTAATCTTTCACTTTGTTAATTTTTGTTCTTTGTTTTTCTGATAATTTTTTAAATTAATAATTGGGTAATACGTATGCCCTAATGGAAAATTATTGTAATTTCATATCAACTATTCAAAATAATCACCAATAGATTGAAACGAAGGGGAAACTTTTCGAGTGAAATCGGGAGAGTTTATTTATTTATTAGTATTATTTTTTTAAAAAAATATCCCATTAAAGCACTGATTCTAAAAATTTTTTAACGTCTTCCTCTCTTATAGCATCATTAAATGTCATAGTTTTAGGTATTACAAGTTTTATGCTGTATTAATATTATATAAATAATAGGGGATAGATTAAACTAAAAATTTAAATATTTATAATATTAGTCAGCAAAAACTAGTATTAGTTTGAATTAAAGGTATGTACTGAAATATAAACACCTCATCTAATTTTAATTTTTTAATGTAAAATAAACAGAATATCAAGAAATGAAGGCGGGGGGTTGGCAAGATTGTGAAAATAAATTGATGAAGTCCCTTTCTAGTTGTGAGATGATTATTTTCTACTTGACATTTTTTAAAAAATTCTTTGGGTTTGAATTGGATAAGAAATATATTTTATTTCTTTTTGTTTTAAAAGCAAAAATTTTTCGATTTGTCCGTAAGCCATGTCGTTCTATGGTGGTCATTTTGCTACAAATGAGCTACAGTGCTAATGGATTTTGCTTCCAATTGAAGACATGAATTTCGCTCAGCAATATAATATAATGGATTTGAATTTATCCTCCTGGAAGAAAAAATCGCCCTTTCATTGTAGTTTTTCAAATTCTTGGCCAAAAGTCCATCCCAAGAATATTAAAAGAAGAGCCCTATCACCTTTAAAGCAAGCGCAATTTAAAACAGAGTTAACATATGCAAATAACTAAATAGAAAAACTGGTTGTCGTTTCAATTGACACCGAATACAGTTCATGAATTTTCTTCCCATCAAAACTATATAATGTTATTATACTAATTCAAACTTGCTTGCTAAAGAAAAAAAAATCACCACGTGTTTCTTATTGAAGAATATGCTATTTGATGTATTACTACAGGATTTAGAGCTGGAACTCGAGGAAGAAAATGATTTTTACGTCTGCGAATTGCATGAATTTAAAAATCCTTCCCAATCAAGGCAGTATAATATTTAGAACAGACAAAGCTGACAACAAAAGAAGATTAGGTTCACGATTGCTGCTGATTTTATTCTTCCCAGCCGATTCTTTAATTAACCTATCTCCTGAATCTGACAGCGAAGTTTCAGCAATCTCTGTATTTTCCCAAATCTAGACCCTGCTCCGCCATGCTTCACTGTTAAAAGGGTAGTTACGAGTTTCATTCTTCGTTTTTCGAGCCATCAAATTATACCATGCCCATCACTTAAGAAAATATTATATATACTCTCATCGATTAAGAGGACAGTTTTTCTGGAATCAAAATCGTTACAGATATATTAATTAGTAAATTTCAGCCTATTTCATTGATTTGCTCTGGATACGAATTGTTTTTCTTTGTGGAATTCTGCCATGAAATCCTTCAGATAGGAGGTTTCTTTGAATTTTTCGCATTAACACTTAAACTGGTTGTCGCCGCAACATGCGTTCCGCTAACTGAGGAGTGGATGATTTTCGATTTAACCTCATCACTGCTCGAGAATCTCGATAGTTAAAATTCTTGACTATGAGATTTTATTAAAAATATGTCCAGTTGTTTCTCTGCAATTCTTCATATTAGTCTGTATAGTAGACAGAATTTTACCAACATTTATTACAATTTCAGCATAGTATTTTTATTATATCTCCTTAATTTAATTATCAAATTCCGAACGTCAAGGCCAATTTCCTATGTTGGAGCTATTTTAACTGAAATAGTAACTACACAAATTGCATTACACATATACAAGATTCCTTTTTGAATAATGAGGTGAAATGTTTTTTTCATTCCTGCATAAATGAGAGTGTAACATTCTGCAAAAGCACCTTCTGTATATAGATTTTTTGACTTCAGTTTTACAGTTTTTGCATGCTGTGGTGAACTAATTTGATTTTTATCACTTATTTTTCTAAAATATTGTTTAACTTATAATATGTAACGTTGTCGTAAATTAATTTTTTTTAGTTTATAATTTTTTAAGTATTGTCATTTTAATAAATGTATGTTGACTTTTTTTTTTTTTTTTATGACTGATTTATCTTCTGCAAATGATTCTATTTTGAGAGATAAAATAAATATTCAAAATTTTTGCAATTTAGGGGGTATCACAACGACAGCAGAGAATTTATTATGCCATTTCATTAATGAGAGGTATTTCTTTGTCAAATGGGGAAGATAGCAGGATTTTTGTCGAATGGAAGCTTTGTCTCGAGGAAAATGTTTTCTACTCGCAGCATTTTGTAATACAGTAAGGTAGCGTGTTAAGAGCTTTCTTATTTACAATGTACATGCGAGCCATTTTGAAATTCTAGATCTTATCACATGATTAGTTAATGCCGATGACATTTTTGACAACAGCGATATAAAAAAAATTATAAAGCTTTTTCTAACCTCCAAATAACTCTTCACCAAATAACACAATGATGCTAAACATGAAAATTGTGAGAATATCAGTTTTTCTAACAGAAATAGCTTCAATATTTTATATATAATTAAAATATTCCATAGCAATTGAAAACTTGTATTTTGACCTTATTTTTATCTCATAACGTCACTTTTAATATTATTTTTCGTATTTATAGAGGAAAGCTCTGATAAAATTAAATGCTGTTAAAGCAAGTGCGGTAAATGTTTAGAGATGCGGATCATGGCATTCAATCAAAATAATCAAATAAACAATTAGAATCTAAATGGGCCTTTTCTTAAATGTGGATCACAATATCTTCATACCAAGTCGCCCTAACTGAATCTCTCCCAATTCTTCTTTTTTAAAAAAAAAAAAAAAAAAAAAAAAAAAAAACCTGGTCAATTTATTAGATCAGTTCCACTTTTGAAGAATCCGATTTCTTTACATACAATGATTACAAACCTCATGACAACCAAAATATTACTATGTTCTCTTTAACTCCAACTTGCCAAAAATCAAACAATATCCATTTTCATCTTTTATGATATGTTTCTAAAATAAACAATTGTCCATGTATTTAATTCGAAATCTTTTGAGCATCACAAGGAACAGCACTAGAAGGGAAAATTATCCTTGCTTTCGATTCGATAATTCTAAAAGTTCTCATAAACATTCAATTGCAATCATAAAATGTTTATCAATTTCTTTTGTTGGCAGTATTTCCTCTTATAACAACGTCTCTATTGAGGAGGGCCGTGTGGTTCTATTGTTTATTTCGTCTTACGTAAACTCAGCTCATGGTTTCATAATAGTAGTAGATAGTTAAAATATTAACAGATAATATTTTAAAAAGTTAGACATAGCAGTTTTCAATCCACACGGGCCATGAAATTAATTGATAGTAACTTAATTTCAAAATATATCATCTATCACATTCGCATTGGTTCTTGGATATGTTAATATCACATATAAAGAGTTAGCCAACTCTCTTGCTAAAATAACATCAGACGATCCTATCCTACACTGAATCTCATTCTACATTTTATCAGCATCAAACTTAAATACCGTACTTAACTTCTAAACAGAAAAGTAGATGTACTACTTCTGTCTTGTTTAAGTACTAAATCTTATCAATCGAAAAAGCCAATAAATAAGTGTTCTATTTCTTGCAATATGTTCAATAATTTAAGAAAACCTGTCACACTACTTAATATCCCGTTCTCTCATGCCTTACATAATATTTTTTCACTTTCGTTCCACGTTCAAGTAGAGATAGTTATTGATAGGGACGATTGGAAACAAATGACCAAAATTTTAGAGATTTTCTTTTTGTCTTTTTGTCCTTTTAGTTATGCTGTTTTCAATATATTTCAGTTGCTAATGATTTTTGAAAAACTGAAAGTTAATAACCCTTTATTTGAGAATTTGTCGAGAAGATTATTTTTCGAGGTTAAGATTTTCGTTATTGGTGGACAAGAAAGAATTTTGCTCATTGCTACCTTTGAATGTTCAATTTGTACGTAGTGACTTACGATTTTGCAAGTTATTTTTTTCTTTCTCCTTATTCAGACGCTATTGGATAATTCAAAGTAAAGCAATCAATAGAGAAATATAAATTTCAAAATCAGCGTAAAGTTAAATCAGAAAATGGGTGCTTTATTTTCAAAATTTTATTAATCCAGTGCCTAAACAGAAAGATTTTAAATAGTGAGGAAATATTAGAGAGTTTTTGCATAACGAAAAATCACACGCTTTCACTTTTCCGCTAACAGGCGCATGATGACACTGCGCATGCGCTCATCGGAACTCAACGATTTATCGGGAAGCTTAAAAGAGTTTTTGTCTGCTTTCTGCATAACGTCGATTGCTCTGAGATTTTTCATAACTCGAACTGAACT
>BPLR01018557.1:0-27172 GCA_021605095.1 Caerostris extrusa
GAAAGCTGATTGTAGAAAAAAAAAATGTTATTATTTAAAATATATTCAGGAAGTATAAACTAAAGAGAGAAGAAAAAAGATAGATTTTCGAACAATTAATTTTTAAAAAATAGTTTATTATTATAATAATATTAATTTTCCAAATCAATCGTTCATTTTTTTAACAATTTTATAATTAATAATTTAATAAAATTGACAAACTATAAAAAGCGTGTTAAGTAACTAATTTTAAATAGAAATTAATAATTTTGGTAACACAAACAGAAACAGATCAGAGAATATTTGATTTAAAGAATAGAAAGAAGAATTAAATTGAAAATGCAAACGATTAAAAAAAATATTCAGCAAATGATTATTTCAAAAATAATTAAAATTAAAATTCCTTTACTTTTCAGACGATTAGTTAAATCTCAATTAAATAATTTAGCATAAACTATTTAAAAACTACTTATTATTTACTAATATATATATATTTTACAATATTACTACTTTCTTTTTTTTTTTAGATGATTAATTAAATCTATCGTTCATTTTAGCAATAATAATTAATAATTTAATAAAATTCATAAAAGAAGTGGAAACTATAAAAAGATGGTAATCAATTAATTTATATATAAAAAATTAATATTTCTATAACACAATCATAATTTAACCGAAGAATACTAGATTAAAAGAACAGAAAAATAATTAAATTGAAAAATCCAAAACTATTAAATTGTTCGGCAAGCGATTATTCAAAAATGTAAAAATATAAAATTCCTTTTTACTTTTTCAGACGATTAGTTAAATCTCAATTAAATAGAAATTTAACGTTAATTATCTTTTAAAAAACTACTTATTATATATTACTACTACTTATTTTTCATATTTATGATGTATTTTCATTGCTTCAGGCATATAATGGATCTTGATGATATCGTAAATAAAACTAATTATATATGTAATAAATTTTTAATGAATACAATTTAAAATCTAAAAAAAAGATATTAATAAAATTGACGACGGCAAGGGAATTCTTTTATTCAGAGAATATGATTAACAACTCTACTTTCATACAGTACAAAATTAATTATAATTATATACCTAAAATATATAAGATTAAATATATAATTATCTCTTAGATATATAATTTTTAATTATATATCTAAGAATTAAATTTAATGCATGACAATATTTTATATGCTACATTAATGAAATTAATGTAATTGTAAAATTTACACATTATATATATTTTGTGTATAAATATTTATATTAAATATATATATTATTAAATTTGGCAAAATAAATAAATGGTTTTATTTTTCTGTAGCAGGGCAACGTTGGGTCTCTTGCTAATCTGGCGAAACTCAGAGTTGGGAAAGTGTTTTTATAATTTGATTTCTTAAATTTTCTTTTTGTTCATCCTTCTTTGCCATTAACTAGAATAAATTTTTCGTATAAGCTTCTTTTACGAGTCAGATCTGAAAAATTATTCTTAAGAATTTCATCAAGCTGAAAATCCGTCAGTTCAAATATTTCTTCTCAAGATTATAGAATACTAAACCTACTTAAATTCTGATATGAACTAGATTCTGGCACACTTTTTCACTGTACTTTACTCGTAAAAAAAGAACACTTTTCTCATACAACTGTATTCTAGAAATTTTCATATGTGGAAGTTCAAATGCTTCTGACTAAAAACATTTTTTTCTGCGTCCATTTTGTTATTTAAGAAAATGAACTTTTAAGAAAAGCAAAAATGGAAATTTTACTTTTCACTAAGTGAACTGAAACATACAAACTTTCGTGCCAGGATTTTTAAAAATCAGGTTCGAAATACCAGAAAGAAATTCAATGCTAAGATTCTTTAAAATATTCTTTTACTTAGAATTCAATAAAAGTGAAAAAAAATCTTTTTTTTTTTTTTTTTTTTTTTTTTATATTGCTTTTCGATTAAAATGTTCAGTCCCATTTTTATTTCAACTTTTAAAAATAACTTTTAGAATGCAGTTCCAGTAATTAAATTAATAGTATTTGAAAAATATTTAGTATTTTAATGCTGAAAATGCTGTAGATATCTTTAATGTCTTACAATTGCATGGATTATTTGGTTTGGTTTGTCCTCTATACAGTCATTTTTGCACACATTGAGGCTAATTAGACTGGGACCTACAGTTTAAAATGGATTCCGTATCATTAACAAACATCCATACCACATACAGGATTCGAACCTAAAGACCAAGTATCAGAGTGCTAACCAATTGGCCATCAGGTCTCTAGATATTTTGAAGAATATATAATAATTTATTATACGCTAGATGCTACGTTCTTAAAGGCTTGATAATAATAGGTTGCTTCAATAATTATTAAATGAAATTTGGAGAATTTATGATATTCATTTTCTATTTTATAATATATTGTAGATATGATGGGTTACTAAAAATAAAGTATTTATTAAGAAAATATTGGTGCATAATTAGAGGGTTTTATATTTCAAATAACTCTCCTTAAATACAATAAATTGCCCAAATATAACTGGATTTTGCCCCGTTTGTGTGAGATAATATATTAAATTTCTATAACTTTTAATAAAATAAAATATTAATTGCAAGACCGAAATTAAATTTGAAATTTAAAAAAGATCTAATTTTAAAAAAGATCTAGTTTCTGAAGGAAGAAAAAAATCTATATATTTCTAATGAAAATTTTTAAAAACCTTTCTTCTCATATTCATTTGAGTATTACTTTCTCGTTCTTTAAAGTAAAGTATTTAATAATAATAAAAAATTAATTAATAAATTTAATTAAATTTTAAATTTTTGAATAGAAACATGTTTACGAGTAATGTCTGAAAAATTCTTCTTAGAATTTCACATCAAACTGAAATTCCGTCAGTTCCAAAATATTTCTTCTCCAAGAATATAGAATACTAAACCTACTTAAAATTCTGATATGCAAGTAGATTCTGACACACTTTCACTGTAATTTACCCTCAAGAAGAAACAATTTTCGCATACAACTATATTCAGGGGTATTTTCATATGTAGTTCAAATGTTGTCGACTGGAAAACATTTTTCTGTTTTCATTTTTGTTACTTAAAAAACGAACTTTTAAGAAGCGAAAAATGGAAATTTTCACTTTTCTCACTAAGTGAACTGAAACTGTAAACTTTCGTGCCAAAATTTTAAAAAAGCGGGTTTCTTAAATATCAGAAAGAAATTCACAGCTAAGATTCTTTAAAATATTCTTTACTTAAAATTGGATAAAAGTGAAAAAAAAAAATCTTTTTTTTTTTTTCAATATTGCTTTTCAATTAAACTCTTCGGTCATATTTTTTCAACTTTTTAAATTAAAATAGAATTTTGGATGCAGTATGTAAGTTCAGTAATCAAATTAACAGTATTTGGAAATAAACATAGTATTTTATTTGCTGGAAATATTGTAGCAAAAAGTATCTTTAATGTCTTAAAATTTCAAAGATCATTTGATTTGGTTTTGGCTTGTAGCTCCCGGACATTTTGTACACATTTGATTAATTAGACCGAGACCTACAGTTTAATATGAATTCCAAACCACTCACAAACTTCCATGCCTCCGCCAGGTTCACTTTTATAGCACCAAGGGCCAGAACATAGCCAAATGGCCATCAGGCCGCCCATAGATTATTTGAAGAACATATAATAATTGATTATAGTACACTAGTTGCGTTGCTATATTGTTATAGGCTTTATAATAATAGGTTGCTCCAGTATTTCTTAACTTAAATTTATAATTTATGGTATTGGTATATTTTATAATAAATTAGAGATATAACTTGACGTTCTAAGGGTACTATTATCACTACACCCATCACTGTGCTAGAGTTGAGTTGCCGCTTTTACAGTTTGAGAGTACGTGAGAAAAGAGTCTGAATGGGGTCTATGACTGTAGCTCTTCGGTCATAGGAGACCGTGACCTATGCTTAAAAGTGGATTCGAACCCTACAAGCATCCATGCCACCGCCGGGATTCTAACCCGTTCCTAGGGAACTGAAAATAAAACATTTATTAAGAAAACATTGGTGCATAATTAAAGGTTTTATATTCCCAAAATAACTCGCCTTAAATATAATAAATTGACCAAATATAACTCGTTTGCGCAGTTTGTGCAAATATAATATATTAAATTTCGATAAATTTATTGGAAATTAAAAAAACATTTTTATTTTGAAAGATCTAGTTTTTAAGGAAGAAGAAAAATTCTTTATATTTCTATCGAAAAATTTAAAAAAAATCTTTCTTCTCATATTCATTTTAGTATTTATTCCTCATTTGGGTAAAGTATTTATAAACAGTTCCTTCATCCCCAATTTAAGATCTTCTTCGTCTGTCCTAATTATGCTTTAGTCCTTAACACTTAGATAAAATTTAATTCAGTTTTGTAACCATGTTTCATCCTACCCACTGGCAGAGTGCCCCCTGTGGCGTCCATGAGAAATGGTCAGATGAACATTTACTAACCCTTTTATTCCTTTTAAAATTACTCAGAGAATGGGTTCATTTATTTTCTTCTTTTTAAAATACTTAACTTTTGGTTTTTGTAAATTTTTGTTTCTTTTTAGTGGTATTGATATGGAGGTACAGGGTAAACAGCTAGTACTGCAACTAAGTTACGTAGAAATGGTTAGCTGCTCTACATATTCTTACCCTGCATCCTGCGCATAACCGATTACCGGGTTTTGGACTTAAAAATGGGCCCACAAATCAGTAATTAACTACCTACAATTGTGTTAATTATGTCTCTAATTGTATGTGTGGTGCCTGTGATGAGTTCTCCAACTGCGCCTCAAATATCTTAATCCCAACCACATCCGATTTGTACAATCTTGTTGCCCAACCTGCAGATTACATTCTTTCATTAATTCATTTTTAACAAATATTCTATTTCGGAACATTTTAATTTAAAAGGCATATACATAAATATCAATAATTCTAAATACTAACACTGTTCTAAATTAAGTTACAAAACTTTATTGTTATAAAAATTAAATGGCACTAAATAACATTTAACACAATAATTCATTTACTTTTTAAAGTATTATAACTATAAAATGCATGTGTTACTTGGCATATATAACGCATTACTGTAATACGTTAAAACCGCACTTTTAGCTAAATTTAAAAAAATGCACTGTAACAGTGTTGCACCAGATAAAAAAAATTAAGCCAAATAGTTTAAGGGACTGGAATATAAGTTTGGACAATTGAGTAGAATAAGTTTTATTTGTTGTTGTGTTTTTATCCATGGTCGGCGAGAGTGACATCTAGATGAAGTCAAGAACCCATTTTCTCATGGAAGGAGGTACTGAAGTAGGGAGGGCAGCTTCTGTCCATGGTAGAAGACTGACTTGACTCCGTATCGCTGAAGGAGGAAGGAAGTGCTTTCCGTGGACTTTTTTAGGGGGAACTACCCCGCATTTGCGTATCGTATGGGAGAAAACCCGGAAAACTTCCACCAGAAGTAATCCAAACTCAGGCAAGATGCTGAACATCTCAAACGCCATCCGGCCACCTTGTTTTTGAAACAGTGTCTGAGCACCGGCGTGTTTGAACCCTCAGCCCTAATATTCAGCAGCGACCAGTGTTGCCCACTGAGCCAAGAGTTGGTAATAATTTTTAATTTTCTTCAACCCACACATATGAATGCATTTGTATATATATATATATATATGTATATATAAAAGAAAGAGGATTTATTATTTTTTGCTCATTTTTTATAGTTGCAGATACAAAAAAAGACTTGATGACCGAGTGACTAACACTCTGGCACTTAGTGACATAGGCTTTGGGTTCCAGTCTCAGTGATGCCATGGATATTTGTAGTGGTTCGGAATCCACCTTAAATCGTAAATCTTGGCCTAATTTGAATGTTGGGCGCAGATCAAACCATTCGTAAAAGAAAACATCTCTATATCGAAATTTGCCAGCAGACAGACGGCCTTTAGCCTACCATGGGTCTGTTGCGCCAATGAAGAAAAAAAAAAAGAAGATATACAATAAATGAAATATTATCAAAATATTCAATCATTTTTATGCACTTAAAAATATCATCCCTGGAGAGGTCAAGAAACTTTCATCATTAATGATGTTCAAAAATAATAGATGACGTGCATAGACCAATATCAATGATGTCAAAAATAAACAGCCTTTTAATACATAATAAATTATTTTGCAAACAAATAAAATACCATAAAGTGTACCGCAGTAATAAATGCAATGACCCCTTCTGTTGGGCAATAATATGTTATAATAATCACTATTAAAGTCAAATATTATCTTTCCACAAATATCTATTATTAAGTCGAAATTCATTAAAGGAGTCATTTGATATTCAAGCCTTCGTTTATTCGTCTTTTATCAACGCTTTGTGACAAACTATCCTCTATTCCACATCATTATCTAGAATCACGATTTCCCTTGCAACGAAGATAATAGATTATGTTTCCAGCTATAATAATATCGCTATATTTGTGACCGCACTTTTAATAAAATATTATCTGATGTTTTCAACAATTATGTTTTCCCTTTTTAACTCAATTGATCATTAAAATTTATTATTTGGATTCAACTTTTAAAATGGATGCAAAGTTCCAATTGTTGCCGTTATGCTTTACTTTGGAGAATAAATTACTGGAGCTTTCATGACTTTTTAAGCGACTTTTATTGCTTTGCGTTTATTAATTCTGTTTATTTGAATAAATATTCTTTTTCCTTCGACTGTTGTGTTTATAGAATGTTATATTGTTTTTTTTTTGTACATTGGTAGAACTCATGTCTTATGTATATATAGCCATTCACGAGTGAGGAAAGAGCATATCTCCTCCAGTGAGTCGTGATGTCCAATTGGCAAACGCTGCGGTCATTGGTACCACAGGCTTCAGGTTCGAATCCTGGCGGGGGCATGGATGGTTGTTAGTGGTTCGGAATCCACGTTAAACTGTAGGTCCCGGTTTATTTAGCCAAAAGGGGCATAAAATGACCGTAGAGCGGCAAAAATCAAACCAAACCTCCAGTGAGTATTCCCCTCATCGGTCAATGTTTATAATAAAGTTACAAATAAAGAATAATGTTACAAATAAAGAATTTGAGACATGTGAAATTTTAGTATTTTGTTCGTTTTTTGTAGCTATCAAGCACGAAAACTATTAGTCGAAATGTTTTTATTCATCAGTTTTGTTTAATTTTTTTTTTTTCATATTCATGCATAAAAACTGTTTAATCAAAAATATTTGCAGACCTAGACAGGGCTTAAACAATTCAATGTATTATTCATCAATAATTACATCTACATCTTTCAGTGCAGTTTTAAAGTGAAACATTTTTTTAAGTACAATAAATATCGTAGAGATAAAATTTACTTACATAAGGATCTGATCACTTATTTTTGCAATAAAATAGAAATTAAATAAACTATATTTATAATATTAACTTTTTTATTATTATTAAACTGAAAAGGATCATGTTCCCATATTTTTTTATTAAGATCTGAAATTCTTTAAAAAAAACAATTATTTTTTTAATAAAATGATTATATGAAGCCGTCTGTGCCTGATCAGAAATAGATTAGATAAAGGCAGTATAGTTCTATCACCGAGCGTCTGAAATTTTAAAAATGGTAAAGGCGGATAAATATCAATAGATTGGCGTTACAGGTGAGATAGGTATATTCGAAAGGGGTTTTAATTACAATAAAAATAATTTATTTTCAATAAATAAAATTTTAAATTACATAATATCAAAAGATGAAAATGTCGGTTGTACCTAATTCGCAGCGCGGGACGTAATGAGTAAGGATGGAGGAAAAAAGGACAACTTCTGTTGTGATGGAGCAGCCGTAGGTAGAAATTTGACTTGGCTCCGAGTTGATGAAGGATGGCAGGGCAGATACTTTTAAGGGGAATAATTCCGCATTTGAGTATCGTCTGACTAACAAGGCAAGGTGTTGAACATCACAAACTCCATCGCATCTTTGTTTTTTGAAACAGTATCTACAACAAAGTAGTCAGAGGATTGAACGTCAATCTGATGCTCACCAGCGGCGCACGTTACCATTAAAGACGCGAGTCGGGCAGATGAAAAATTCCGCAACAATTTTTAAAGATGAAAAAAATTTATGAACCTTTCCTCACTAATTATTAAACATTGTTTTTGTTCCGCATATATTCGATTAGCACCCCTAACAAATAATCGACTCGTTCATTTCCACTTTTAAAACGGATATTTTTACCTTACTATTATACTTATAGTCAATTATAGGTTCTCAGGGAATCCATATCAAAAGAAAAGTCGCAATATTGATTTAAATAACAAAAAAAAAAAAAAACTTGTAATCAAAAAATGTTGATTATGTCTCGAATTTTTGACATCCTTATGCAGATGAACACCACTTCGGCGTCAGACAATTGACAAAAAACTTTTTAACTAAATTATTAATTTTGAAACTTTTTTTCTTAAAAATTCAGATCATTCATACGTTTTTTTTTTCTTCTAATGCGACTGACAAACACTTAGACAGTTTTCTTTGATGCCTTAAGACCAGCGCGGCACCGACGTTACTCTCTTAGCCCTACCCAAGAGGTACGTGTAGCTTGAAGATACGCTTGGGCGCGGAGTAACAATACCTCCGCAACGCTCCGCCGAGATTCGAACCCGAAACTTATAGTACTGAGCACCAGAGCGCTAGCCACTCGGCCATTCAGGTCCCTCTTTCAATGAAATAATTTCTACAATTTAATAAAATTTAAAACCCTAAAAAAGGAGAAAAAGGTACTGAAAATATATTCATTTTCCTTTCTACCATTTTCTCTTTTTGGTTAAAAAATATTTTGTTTATCAAATCTAAATGCGGAATTATTGATTTCGACAAACATTGATTTTCTCGGCATCTTTGTATAACATTATTTTTATTTTTTTTTTTAACTATTCTTAATATGATAAAACTTAAGATAGATATTTTTATAAAACTTTGATATTAGATTAAATTTTTGGAAAAAGATAGGCAAGGATTTCATAAAAGATTTTTAAAAAAATTGGTTTATTTTTTCCCAGATTTGATGGTTCGAGTTGCATCAAGATATGAAAATATCGATTGGGGAACACTGCATAATAATATTAAACATTATTTTTCCCTGGATTTTACTGATTTCCAATATTATGATCTTTTTAATATTCTTTCCTAACGAAATTTACCGATAACTTAAAATTCGTTGTGTAATTTATTAAAGCCAGACAGTGCCGAATTTCTTTAATAAAATAATAAAGGTTGAATAAATTATTATCTTACTGTTTTTTATAATACAAGAAACTACGCAATTTCATTTTACTACATAATTCTACTGTTATAAATTATAATTCTACAATTGTAATTTATTACACAATTCTGTTGCACAATTCAAATCTACTACACAATTCCAATCTATTACTCAACACAATTCCAATCTACTACATAATTTTTATAACACAGTTCAAATCTACTACAAAGTTCTGCACAATTCTAATTTTTATACAATTTATTGCAGATTTCAAATCTATTTCATAGTTTTTCTGCCCAATTCCAATCTATTACACAATTCTACTGCTAACTCATAAAAATGTATCATTTTAACAATGATAATTATAGCTATTACGATTAGAATACTCCAAAGTTATTCACTAATGGAGCAATTTTTTTTTTTTTTTTTATCAAAAAATATTTTATGTTTACGAAACCGAAGTCGAATAATAAAACAATATTAATAAAAAAAAAAAAAAGCAGAATGCAGAGAATAACTTACATTTTATTCTGATATATATATCCTTTATACGAGGCGAAAATAATCTTTTTATTGCCTCTCTAAAACCTGTCCTTGCATGGACATATTAAATAAATGATAAACATAAGAACCACACAAAACCACAGAAAAAAATTAATGAGTTCTAGCTGGCTTTTCTTCCGTTCTAAACTAACTAACATTCTAAAATTAAAAAGTTACATCTTTCCACGCGAATTCAAATAAAGGTCGCCACAAAATCTGAGCTATGCCAACAGCATTTAAAAAAAAATCATATAAGTGCAGAAAAATTTAATGCATTTGAGAGGCTTTTTCGCTGTGAAATAACGTTCTTAAAATAAAAAGTAACATTTTTTCAAGTGAATTCAAATAACTGTTTTTCACAAAACCTTAACTATGTCAACGCATTAAAAAAGAAAATAATTATTTGATAATCAAATAAAAGTTGTTAATAAAGTAAAAAACGTTTTTGCTGTTTGTTTTTGTATTTTCATGAGTGGCAACTTCGTAAAAGTTTATATTCTGTATCAGTGGCCGAAATACGTTCTAAGAACAATCTCATAACCAATAATTTATTCGAATAATTATTTCAAAGAATACATATTTCTGTTTTTAATTAGTATAAATAAAAATTCTGCAAATAACTATCAAAGTAGCAATAAAATAGTCATTATATTGTTCGGAAAAAGAAGTTACTAATTCCTCTAATTACAGTATTGTAACCCCTACAGAAACTGGCGAAATATTTCGTTTTGCAAGATTGGCGACTTTCTCAGGGGTACAGTATTTTTTTGTTTTCGACCATTCTTTTAATTATTTGAAGACAATATTTTAAAAATTAAATTCAAGTGTGTAAAATGTTATTGTAAAATTACATGTAAATAATTGTTTCTTTTCAGTTAATTATTTGTTTAGTTAATTACTTCTTAATTGTTTAATTTATCTTATTTATTGCACTCACGTACTCTTAGTATGTAAATGCACGCCAATTGCGCGGTATCCGAAGGCATAAAAAAGCTTCAGTTGGCGAATTTGGCAATTAGATTGATGGGTTGTTTGGTTTTTAATGATGTCAGCTATTTCTTTGAAAAAATATCACTCAACACCGATATCATTTTCGAGTCCTATTTTCTTGAATTGAGGTTAAAAGTTAGTTGAGTCGCTGCTGTCGTGTGTTGGCGATATTTATTTTACTTATAAAATACATGGGCATTGATTTGAGGAATAGGATCATTCGCGTACTGATCGCTTTCAATTTTGCTTGCATTTCTTTCATGGACTTTTTTTATTTGCTTTCATGGACTTTTTTTTTTTTAAATTTTTTTCAAGAGCTTTATTATACATAATATTTATTAACAAAATAATTGAGTAATTATTAAATAATATACTAAAAATTAATTCAGGAGAAAAATTAATGTAAAATTGTTAAAAAATAATCGTCTGGTGTAAGCATATATAATTTTATTTTAATGTGAAAATGAGATTTTTCAAAAAAAAAAAAAAAAAAAAATCGTTTGGAATTCTATAGTTTTTTACTTTTTAAATTTTCTGTTATGCGTTTTGTTGTTACATTAAATTCTAAATTTTTTGCGTAACCTGTATATCGCCCCATCCAATTAAAAAATTTTTTTTTTTTTTTTTTTTATTATTATTATTATCATTTTTTTTTTTTTTTTTTTTTTAATTATTTTGTGTATTATTTTATGTTTGTTGCTCGTGCTTGTCGTTTCAATAGCTTAAGTTTTAATAAAATTCTTTCTTGGACTTCAAAAACGTCTGTAGAAAATTGCTATCCCAACAAAGTAAAAAACAAGCCATAATATTATTATGGCTTGTTTTTTACTTTGTCTGGGTTTGTCTTTTTATACTATTGTCTGAAATTACAGCTATTATTGTCACATTTTCAAAACATTCTCATGAGAAGACAGGATCAAAGTTTTCTGAATGTACTTTTACTGAACATCAAATATGATGATTCTTTATCCGAAAGTAAGGAAAACAGACACAAAAGAGAAAATTAAATGAGATAAAAAAATTTTTTTTATGAATCTATTTCATATAACAACTTTTATTTTATTGCTTAGTTTAAATTGTTTTATATAAGACTACCAATGAGCCAATAACAATAAAATGTTTTTTCTATAGCAACGGATTAACAATTTTCTTTTATATCTTATGGGAAAAGTGTTAATCCGTTTCCATGAAAAAAAAAGTATGCAGAAATTGTAATTGTAGGAAAAGTATGCAGAAATTGTAGAAAAAGTATGAAGAAAATTGTAGAATTGTAGGAAAAGCATGCATAAATTGTAGAATTGTAGGATTGTAGAAAAAGTATGCAGAAATTGTAGAATCGTAGAAAAAGAATGTAGAAATTGTAGAATCGTAGAAAAGCATGCATAAATTGTAGAATTGTAGAAAAAGTATGAAGAAAGAAATTGTAGAATTGTAGAAAAAGTATGCAGAAATTGTAGAATCGTAGAAAAAGTATGCAGCAATTGTAGGATTGTAGAAAAAGTATGCAGAAATTGTAGGATTGTAGATAAAGTATGCAGAAATTGTAGATGCAAAAGTATGCAGAAATTGTAGAAAAAGTATGCAGAAATTGTAGGTTGAAAAGAAATAAAAGCAGCACCAAAATAACGAGAATATACGAGAAAAACTGAACGTGCAGTTAAATTGGAAAGTCACCGAATAGATTTGCCAGATTAAAGATATTGTAGGTTTGGAACAATAGTTGAATAATAAAAAATAATAATAATAAATAAATAAATAAATAAAAACTGAACGTCCAAGTGGAAGGCCAAATAGAAGATGCTGAGATAGGCGTCAGAATTTCAGAAGCACATAAATGTTTTAAAAGTTAACTAAAATTTGGCGTTCAGATAGTTTCATGTTAAAGACAAAAATCTACATATTCAATTCAATGGTAAAAAGCATACTCTTATATGGAAACTGATACACAGAAATTTAACCAAGCAACAAAATAAAAATTCAACAGTTGGCAAAATACATGCTTTAGAAATTTTTTTTTAAAAATATATTGAGTATAAACAATAACAAACTTGAATTTTTATAAATAAGAAGCTCTCACAAATAACAAGAGAAGATGGTAGTGGATTGAGCTATATACTAAGAATGCCTTCAGCTAAAATCACAACAGTAATGTTAAGATGGGTAGCGGATGGTAAAAGTAAAAGATGAAAGCCATGTTCCATGTTAACATGGAAGAAAGTGGAACCAGACCGGGGTGGGTGAGTTGTCTGAAGTAAGATATGCTGCAGCTGACCTAACTATCAAACACAAGCTTTTGCTTTACAAGTCGATCCTTCGACCGATTCTTTTATGTGGGTGTTCCATTTGGGCTTCCACCTCTATCAGAAATTTAAAGTAATTTCAAAATAAAAAGATAGCCAGAATTGTTAATGCGCCGGGGTTTGTTCGTAGAAAACAAATCCACAGAGATCTTGATCTCGATCCTATTATGGATTGCATTTTCAAAGTTTCGAAATCTTTTCATTATAAATGCCCTCAAACCCGCAACGAAACGATTAGGCAAATGCCTATCTCTCATTTAGGTGTAGCGAGACTAGTGCTCTGGCCTTTGGTACCACAACTTTCAGTTTCGAATTCCTGGCGATGATATGGATGTTTGTTCGGAATCCACAGTAAGCAGTAGACCCGGTCTAATTAGCCTAAAGTGTGCAGAAAAAAAATGACCGTAGAGCGATAAACCAAACCTTGATTTAATTGTGTCTTAGAAGGTGATATTTTCCTAATTTTTTTTTTTATAATTTAATTTTTATTATTAATATAAGCAATTATATTTAATGTAAATTTTATAATTGATTTAAGATGTGGAGGTTTAGTGTTACTTAATACCACATTGAAATTTTGTAATCGGTACACCCTTTGCCTGGGCTGAGATGGCAAAATAGACTGTGATGGCCTTATATGTCACTGAGCACGAAAAGGATATATAAAGTCTTATAGGAAAAATTCGTTTTGTCCATCTCTTCGTTTGATATAAATCCAAGAATCTAGAAAGGATTACAGAGGTACTAGACAGATTAGAGAGGAAAGAATCTAGAAAGGATTACAGAGGTACCATTGTAAACAAAACGCAATCAAAGGAAAATTTCTTCGTAAATATTTATTCCTGAAGAGATCAAACAAAAATTAGATGAAAGTTACAGATACAACAAAAAAAAAAATCATAAATCTCAATGTCTTTTATATGAAAAAAAAAATTCCATATCCACTTCAATATTACGATTGCAACATCATTCATTATTAGTCAATTATTAGTAAAACGTCAATTTTCTAGGAACCGAAAATGAAAAGTCACCAGTCATCAAACGTCGACTTTTATGTCGTGTGTAAGTCATCTTCTCGACATATAAAAGACATTTTTCATGGTATTGGGAAAAACAAGTGAACATTGAGCGCCAGAGAGCTAGTCCTCGGCCATCGGGTTCCCATATACTAAGAATGCTTCAATTAAAATTCCAGCACTAGGGTTAACATGCATGCCAGAAGATAAAAGAAAACAGGAAGGCCCATGTTAACAAGGAGGCGAATGGTAGAAAATGAGAGATACCAGCAGAGATGGGCCAGATGGTCAGAAGTAAGATGCACTGCGACTGAGATGGCACAATAGGTTGAAGGCCTTTTATGCCACTGGGCACGAACAGGATAGATAAGGTAGATTAGATTAGGAAAAATTCCTTTAGTACACCTCTTTGTTTGATATTAATCCAAGGATCTAGAAAGGCTTACAGACTTATACCAAGGTATCTCTGTAGGCAAAGCGCAATCAAAGGAGAAAAAAATTTATTCCTGTAGAGGTTAAAAAAAAAATTGGATGATTCTTATGGATACAAAAAAATAAATGCCCTTGAAAAAAAAATCAGAAATCTCTATATCTTCTCTACAAAAAAGAAATTCGATATTACGATTGCAGCATGATTCATTATTAGAAAACGTCAATTTGCTAGGCACAGAAAACGAAAAGTTAACAGTCATCAGCGTTGAATTACGTCGTGTGTAAGTCATCTTCGACATATAAAAGGACATTTTTCATGGTATTGGGGGAAGCAAATGAACATCCATAATGCATAATGCGATGGATCATTGAAAATTGACTCTCTAAACCTTTCGGAAGAGTGCGTAGTAAGATGGGTATTCCGAATATTTAAATGACCAATGTACTGTGGAAAGACTGTTTGCGTGTCTGGATCACCATGATGTGGCTTTGCATGATACGTCTAGATAATTCCTCGTTTTGTGTGCTTTTCATGTAAAGATAAACATCGATAAGCATTCGTCTGTCGTAGGGATTAAAATAAAATTTCGATAAACTAAATAAATGAGTTTGGGGGAGATAAATGAGTTTTATGTAAGTTTGGATGATGAGGTTCAGTGGAATGAAATGAATGGATATGCTATGAATGCAAAGAAAGATTTTAAAACGTAAAATTATTTTCCTATTAACGAATCTTTAAATATCATTTAAAACTCGATTATGTTTTAATATATTTTTATTTATTTTTTTTTTTTGAAATGAAATTTTGCAAAAAATCAAATGAATCAAATGAAATAAGAATTTCCAATCAATGGAAAAATGACTTTTAAAAAATGGAAATCATTTTTTTTTTTTCCAATTTTTCAGTTAATTTGTGTGTGTGCGTGTATGTGAAATTAAGAAATTCAAGAAGTGTTGAATATTAATCAGATAAATTATACTGCAGGATATTTTAATTTCAAGAATAATTTATAATAATTGCATTATATATTGTAAGACATAAATATTTATAATTAGATGAAACTGGAGGAATTTGTTAGTTAGAATTTTAGACTTCTGAATTGAAGGAGTTCAGTTCAAAATCCAAGGAGGCAGAGTAGACGAAAATTCAGATGGATACAATAAATCTGTAAGCCAGAAGTTCCTCCTATTTATGAATGAGAAGCATGTAGGTGCAAAAACCCGACATGTCATTATTGAATTTCTGAATCGAATGAGTATATATCATATCCTGATGCCCCATTATCTTTTGCACGACTCGTAGCTCACTGGTAACGCGTGCCACTGGTGATCATTGGGACTGAGGTTCATTCCACTGGCTGCTTTATTGTAGAAACTGTTTCTAAAAACGAGGTGAATTGACGGTGTTTGGAATGTTCAACATCTTGCTTCGTTATTCGGATTACCTGGTGGTAGTTTTCCGGGTTTTCTCCCACATTATTGGCCATCAGGTAGTTCTCCACAAAGACTTATAGAGAAGATTATTTCCTTGTACTTAGGTAATACAGTAAAAGAAAACGCCAATCAAATGGAGGGAAATTTCATCTTTTCCAAAATTTATCCACGAAGTAGATTAAACAAAAATAGGATGAGACCCACATTAGGATACAATAAAAAAGCCTTTAACAAAATCAGAAAATTTCTTATGTTCTCTACAAAAAAGAAATTCGATATTACGATTGCAGCATGATAATTTATTTATCTTTAACAGTGAAAACGAAAAGTCAATTTTCATCAAATTTTGAATTACGTCGTGATTTCATCTTCGAAATAAAAAGTAATTTTAATTTATTGGGGAAACAATTTTTGAACATGGTTATTTTTATGCGAAATCATTGAAACTTTCCTAAACCTTCGAGAAGAATGCGTAGTAAAAAGGCTTTCAGTCGAATATTTAAACAACCAATGTACTGTGGAAATCACCATTGCGTGTCTGGATCGCCATGATGATTGTTTTGCATGATAAGTCTACATAATTCCTCGTTTTGTGTGCGTTTCATGTAAAGATAAACATCGATAAACATTCGTCTGTCGTGAGATTAAAAATAAAATTTCGATAAATAAAAAAGTAAATAAATGAGTTTTGTGTAAGTTTGGATGATGTGTAATGAATGGATATGCTATGTTAATTCGAGAAAAGTTGGGAAAGATTTTTGAAATGTAAAAATTATTTTTCGATTTTTAATCTTTAAATGTAGTTTAAAAATGAATTTTATTTTAATTTTTTTTTTTTTTTTTAATAAATGATTTTCTACTCCTGATCACAAGATTTGATTTATTACTCTACTTTTTTGGTCTATTACTCTATCTATTTTTTTTGCACACTAGGGCTAATTACAACGGACCTACGGTTTAAAGTGGATTCAGAACCACTCACAAACACCCATGCCACTGTCAGGATTTCAACCTGAAGCCTATGGTACCAATAGCCAGAGCGCTAGCTAATTGGCCATCAGGCGGCATAAATCCAAAAGCTATATAGAAGATTATTTCCTTGCACTTAGGTAATACAATAAAGAAAATGCAATCAAAGGGGAAATTTCATCATTGGCAAAAAATTTATTCCCGAAGCAGTTAAACAAAAATTGGATGAGACTTGTTAGATACAATAAAAAAAAAATGGCCTTTAACAAAATCAGAAATCTCTATGTTCTCTACAAAAAAGAAATTCGATATTACGATTGCAGCAGGATTCATTATTAAAAAACGTCAATTTTCTAGGCACAGAAAACGAAAAGTCAACAGTCATCAGCTTTGAATTACGTCGTGTGTAAGTCATCTTCTCGGCATATAAAGAGACATTTTCAATGGTATTGGGGGAAACAAATGAACATCCATAATGCATAGTGTGATGGATCATTGAAAATTGACTCGCTAAACATTTCGGAAGAATGCGTAGTAAGATGGGTATTCCGAATATTTAAATGACCAATGTACTGTGGAAAGACTGTTTGCGTGTCTGGATCACCATGATGGTGGCTTCGCATGATACGTCTAGATAATTCCTCGTATTGTGTGCGTTTCATGTAAAGATAAACATCGATATGCTTTCGTCTGTCATGAGATTAAAATAAAATTCCGATAAACTAAATAAATGAGTTTGAATGGAAATAAATGAGTTTTGTGTAAGTTTGGATGATGAGGTTGAGTGGAATAAAATGAATGGATATGCTATGAATGGAAAAAGAAAGATTTTAAAACGTAAAATTATTTTCCTATTACGAATCTTTTAAATATAATTTAAAAACTCGATTATGTTTTAATATATTTTTTATTTATTTTTTTTATGATTTTGAAATCAAATGGAAATAAGTAAAATGACTTTAAAAAAAATGGAAATCATTTTTTTTTTTCCCATTTTTCAGTTAATTTGTGTGTATGTGTGTGTGTGCGTGTGCGTGTATGTGAAATTAAGAAATTCAAGAAGTGCTGAATATTAATCAGATAAATTATACTGCAGGATATTTTTTAATTTCAAGAATAATTTATAATAATTGCATTATATATTGTAAGATATAAATATTTATAATTAGTCTGGAGGAATTTGTTAGTTAGAATTTTAGACTTCTGAATTGAGGGAGTTCAGTTCAAAACCAAGGAGGCGGAGTAGACGAAAATTCAGATGGACACAATAAATCTGTAAGCCAGAAGTTCCTCCTATTTATGAATGAGGATCATGTAGGTGCAAAAACCCGACATGTCATTATTGAACTTCAGAATCGAATGAGTATATATCATATCCTGATGCCCCATTATCTTTTGCACGACTCGTAGCTCACTGGTAACGCGTGCCACTGGTGATCATTGGGACTGAGGTTCGTTCCGCCGGCTGCTTTATTGTAGACACTGTTTCTAAAAACGAGGCGAATTGACGGTGTTTGGAATGTTCAACATCTTGCTTCGTTATTCGGATTACCTGGTGGAGTTTTCCGGGTTTTCTCCCACATTATACGCACATGCGGGGTAGTTCTCCACTTAAGAGACCTCCTGGAAGACGGCACTGTCCTCCTTCTTTAGCGACACGGAGCCAAGTCTGACTTCTACCTACGGGTGCCTCATCACAATAGAACTGTCCTTTTTCCTCCATCCACGAGTAGATTACTCATGGGATGTCCGTCCCGCATTGCAGGACACTAAGGATTAGACACAACAGTATTTCTTATGTATACTACGTAATTTACATGATAATTTATTTATCTTTAACAGTGCAATCGCAATTTTTCTAATTTTAACTTAATTTTTGAAAAACAGTGATTTTTAAATCGCAGAAGTAATTTTAATTTATTCATTTATTTATTTTTAAGAAGACATAGTTATTTTTACATATCACAACTTTCCTACTTCACGAGGAGCAATTGTAAGGCTTTCAGTCGAATTAACAAACATTTCACACACGCATCTAAGCGTTCGGTAAATCACCATGTGTCTGGATCACCATGATGATAGCTTCGCATGATAAGTCTACATAATTCCTCGTTTTGTGTGCGTTTCATGTGAAGATAAACATCGACAGGAATTTATCTGTCGTGAGATTAAAATAAAATTTCGATAAAGTAAATAAATGAGTTTTGTGTAAGTTTGGATGATAAGGTTGAGTGTAATGAATGGATATGCTATGTTAATTCGAGAAAAAGTAGGGAAAGATTTTGAAATGTAAAAATTATTTTTCGATTTCTAATTTTTAAATGTAGTTTAAAAATGAGTTTTATTTTTAATTTTTTTTTTTTAAATAAATGATTTTTCTACCCCTGATCACAAGATTTGGTTTATTACTCTACAATCCTTTTTTGCACGTTAGGGCTAATTACAACAGGACCTACAGGTTTAAAAGTGGATTCAGAACCACTCACAAACACCCATGCCACTGTCAGGATTTCAACCTGAAGCCTGTGGTACCAATAGCCAGAGCGCTAGCTAATTGGCCATCCAGGCCGCATAAATCCAAAGCTATAGAGAAGATTATTTCCTTGCACTTAGGTAATACAGTAAAGAAAACGCAATCAAAGTGGAAATTTCATCATTGGCAAAAATTTATTCCCGAAGCAGTTAAACAAAAATTGGATGAGACTTGTTAGATACAATAAAAAATGGCCTTTAACGAAATCAGAAATCTCTATGTTCTCTACAAAAAGAAATTCGATATTACGATTGCAGCATGATTCATTATTAGAAAACGTCAATTTTCTAGGCACAGAAAACGAAAGTCAACAGTCATCAAAGGTGAATTACGTCGTGTGTAAGTCATCTTCGACATATAAAAAGACATTTTTCATGGTATTGAGGGAAACAAATGAACAGCCGTAATGCATAATGCGATGGATCATTGAAACTTGACTAGCTAAACCTTTCGGAAGAATGCGTAGTAAAATGGGTATTCCGAATATTTAAATAACCAATGTACTGTGGAAAGACTGATTGCGTGTCTGGATCGCCATGATGATTGTTTTGCATGATAAGTCTACATAATTCCACGTTTTGTGTGCGTTTCATGTAAAGATAAACATCGATAAACATTCGTCTGTCGTGAGATTAAAATGAAATTGATAAACTAAATAAATGTGTTTGTGGAAATAAATGAGTTTTGTGTAAGTTTGGATGATGAGGTTGAGTGTAATGAATGGATATGCTACGTTAATTCGAGAAAGTTTTTAAAATGTAAAAAATTATTTTCCCTATTACGAACCTTTAAATATCATTTAAAAATAGATTACATTTCAATATATTTTTTATTTAAATGAAAGATTTTGAAATGAAATGAAATAAGTAAAACGATTTTTAAAACATAGAAATCATTCTTTTTTCATTTATTATTTTGTGTGT
Organism: Caerostris extrusa; assembly: GCA_021605095.1. Classification (NCBI taxonomy): domain Eukaryota; kingdom Metazoa; phylum Arthropoda; class Arachnida; order Araneae; family Araneidae; genus Caerostris; species Caerostris extrusa. The sequence goes on from BPLR01018557.1 coordinate 20,410, forward strand.
GCGTGAAATTCAAGAAAGGATTGAAAATTGGCGAAATATATTATAGTGCAGAATATTTTAATTTCAAGAATAATTTATAATAAATAAGTTATAAGCTAAAAATATAAATATTTGACTAGCGCTCTAGGCCCAAGTTGAAAAAGATTTCGGTTTGAAATTGTTGAGGTAGCATGGATGTTTATTAGTAGTTCGAATCTGCGTTAAACAGTAGGTCTCGATCTAGTTAGCCTAAAAAGTGTGCAAAAAATAACCATCAAGCTATAAACCAAATCTTCATTTAATTGTCTCATAGAAAGCAATGTTTTCTAATTTTTTCTGCATTTTAATTTTTATCTAAATAATTACATTTAATGCAAATTTTCTAATTAATTTAAAATGGTACTATAAAGTACATGCTAAATGGTACTATAAAGTACTATATGGTAATAATTTTTTTAGTGGTATTTTAATGCCACATTGAAATTCCGTATTCGATACCCCATTACCCCTGCACCAGATGGGCTGAGATGGCACAATAGACTGTGAAGGCCCTCATGCCACAGGGCACGAAGAGAATAGATTAGTTCTTGCAGGAAAATTCGTTTTGTACATCTCTTTGATTGGTTAATCTAGAAAGGAACCAGAAGTACGAGACAGATTAGAGAGGAAAGAATCTAGAAAGCATTATAAAGGTACTATTGTAAACAAAAGGCAATCAAAGGAAAATTTCTTCACTCCGTAAATATTTATTCCTGAAGAGATTAAGCAAAAAAATTGGATGAGACTTACAGATACAAAAATAAATGCCCTAGAAAAAAATCAGAAATCTCTATATCTCTCTACAAAAAAAGAAAGATATCCACTTCAATATTACGATTGCAGCATGATGATTTATTAGAAAACGTCAATTTTCTAGGCACAGAAAAAAGAAAAAGTCAACAGTCATCAAAGTTGAATTACGTCGTGTGTAAGTCATCTTCGACATATAAAAAGACATTTTCATGGTATTGGGGGAAACAAATGAACATCCGTAATGCATAATGCGATGGATCATTGAAACTTGACTTCGCTAAACCTTTCGGAAGAATGCGTAGTAAAATGGGTATTCCGAATATTTAAATAACCAATGTACTGTGGAAAGACTGATTGCGTGTCTGGATCGCCATGATGATTGTTTTGCATGATAAGTCTACATAATTCCACGTTTTGTGCGTTTCATGTAAAGATAAACATCGATAAACATTCGTCTGTCGTGAGATTAAAATGAAATTTCGATAAAGTAAAATAAATGAGTTTGTGGGAAATAAATGAGTTTTGTGTAAGTTTGGATGATGAGGTTGAGTGTAATGAATGGATATGCTACGTTAATTCGAGAAAGTTTTTAAAATGTAAAATTATTTTCCTATTACGAATCTTTAAATATCACTTAAAAATAGATTGCATTTCAATACCTTTTTTATTTAAATGAAAGATTTTGAAATGAAATGAAAATAAGTAAAACGATTTTTAAAACATAGAAATCATTTTTTTTTCATTTATTATTTTGTGTGTGCGTGAAATTCAGAAATGCAGAAAGGATTGAAAAGTGGCGAAACACATTATAGTGCAGAATATTTTAATTTCAAGAATAATTTATAATAAATGTTATAAGCTAAAATATAAATATTTGACTAGCGCTCTAGCCCAAGTTGAAAAAGATTTCGGGTTCGAATTGTTGAGGTAGCATGGATGTTTAATAGTAGTTCGGAATCTACGTTAAACAGTAGGTCTCAATCTAGTTAGCCTAAAGTGTGCGAAAAATAACCATCAAGCTATAAACCAAATCTTCATTTTTGAAACGATGTCTCATAGAAAGCAATGTTTTTCTAATTTTTTTCTGCATTTTAATTTAATTACATTTGATGCAAATTTTCTAATTAATTTAAAATGGTACTATAAAGTACTATATGGTAATAATTTTTTAGTGGTACTTAATGCCACATTGAAATTTTATTCAGTGTAATGCCCCTGCACCAGATGGGCTGAGATGGCACAATAGACTGTGAAGGCCTTCTATGCCACAGAGCACGAAGAGAATAGATAAGATAGATTAGTTCTTGCAGGAAAAAATTCGTTTTGTACATCTCTTTGATTGGTTTAAATCCAAGAATCTAGAAAGGAATCCAGAAGTACGAGACAGATTAGAGGAAAGAATCTAGAAAGCATTATAAAGGTATCATTGTAAACAAAAGGCAATCAAAGGGAAAATTTCTTCACTCGTAAATATTTATTCCTGAAGAGATTAAGCAAAAATTGAATGAGACTTACAGATACAAAATAAATGCCCTTGGAAAAAAAAATCAGAAATCTCTATATCTTCTCTAATAAAAAGAAATTCGATATCCATTTCAATATAACGATTGCAGCATGATGATTTATTAGAAAACGTCAATTTACTAGGCTAGGCACAGAAAACGAAAAGTCAACAGTCATCAGCGTTGAATTACGTCGTGTGTAAGTCATCTTCTCGACATATAAAAGACATTTTTCATGGTATTGGGGGAAACAAATGAACATCCATAATGCGATGGGTCATTGAAAATTGATTCGCTAAGATCGAACGGGATTCTTCATAAATCCTTCCCTCTTCTAGATTTGTTAAGGAATAATCTCTGACAAGTGCATCTTTTATGTAATCAACTTCTTCCAATATCTCAATTGATCTTTCTTATATTAGTATTATATTGGCACTGTTATAAATACAGTTACTCTTGTAGAGACGTCTTTCATTTCGTATGTGGGCAGAATTTATGTGACCTATTACGACTTGATTCAAAGAGTAGATAATGATACTTATTTTTCTTTAGATATCTGATCACTTTATGCCGGAATTCGTTTACATTCATCGAATGGCTGTGTAAAAGAGTCGAATCATATATAATACATTCTATCAATAGTGCCGTTGAGTGTTATTTCGCAAGCGTAACACAAATATGGCCCAATTTCCCCCTTAAGAAGAATTATTGTTGTGACTAATCCTCAGTGTACGGCAGCGCGGGAAGGACACCGCATGAGTAGTCTACTCATAAATGAAGGGAAAGGGGCAGCTTCTGTTGTGAAGGAACACCCGTAGGTAGAAGGCTCCGGGGCGTTGAAGGAGGGCAATGCCTTAGCGATGGACTTTTAGGAGAAATTACCCCCATTTGCGTATTGTATGGAGATAACCCCGGAAAACTCCCCCAGATGAGACAAGATGCTTAACATCACAAGCGCCCTCGAGTCTCCTCGTTATTTGAAACAGTTTCTACAACAAAGCCTCTAGCGGATTGAATCGGCCTAAAGATCACCAGCGGCGCACGTTGCCACTGATCCACGAGTCGGACTCCATCATTGTAGTGATAAATGATTTCAAGATAAAATGCAAGGCATTCTAAAACAACGTGGGTTTAGTAATAAACAATATTTGAATATGACAAACTAGAAATGCATTTATAGAAACTTGCATTCAAGGATTCAGAATTAATATTAAGTGTTTGGAATTATTTTAGCAGTAATTTTCAAATCTTTACTAAGATTTCAAGAAAATGTACATAAAACAAATTAAAATCAACATTATGATTTTCTATATGAAAAAAAAATTTTTTTCACCTAAATTTTACAATTACGGAAAATAGCTTATTATTATTAATGTACTATTTTTTCAATTATTTTCCAAAATTAATTTTTTTTTTTACAAAAATTCTGAGAAGATGCTATTATTATTAAACAAATAAAATAAGCATAAGTATTTTATTATGTTTGAATTCTGTTCGAGTCCAATGTTTTAAAATAAAGAAAATAAAAAATTTAATTTCAAAAGCAAACAATTATTATTCCACACATCTATCAACCAAAATATTTAAACTCTTCACTGACTCAAGGTCTACTTTATAGTCTCTCAATAAAGGTATTTCGAGTATAATCTTGAACATTATATCTCTTTTAGAACAAATCCACTGCTTGTACAGAATGTGTGTCCTGCAATGGATTCCTGCTCATGTGGATTTGGAATTTAATTAAAATACAGATTCTTTGCAGAAGAATGCCAGAAGTCTGTATCAGATTGCCACTCCTACTTTCCTTGCAGATGCAAATGCCTTGGCAAAATCTAAACTTTGAATTCCTTCCAAGATTAAAAGTAAATACCAAATTATATAACTAAATGTCGACAGAGAAATAGCTACTACTCTCACGTGATTAAGAATGAAGCACACCAAAATATGCAATTTTCTACTGATGGTGTTAAAAAATACCAGAAATGCAGCAGCTGCCCTGATGTCGAGCTTACTCCTCATCATGTCTTTTTGACTACCCAGCTGTTGCAATCACCATGCATTGTTTAGACCATCCTTCGAAAGAGGATTCATACTCTGCACTGGCAATCAACATAGCCAATATTATTCGGGAGCACCACAATATTTGGTTTTCTTGTACTTTTTAGAGGATACAAGAAAATATGAAAACCATTTTTCCAGTAAATGTAGGTCTTTCAAAAGGAGTGTTAAAAATACCATAAAAAGAGGCACTCATGCTTTCAAATAGACATCATAGGTAGCTTACTTCAAGCATGATTTTAATAAAAATTAAGCCAATTCTTCGAAATTAAATGATTGAAACTTCTAAACAAATGCTTGTATTAGTTTTTCCATGTTTTTCTTACAAAACACTTTTGCAAAAGGACCAAGAACTTTTTCATTCACACGAGATTAAGAAAAGCAAGATTTGTCAGTCCAATCTTCCGGATCTAATATGTGTGAGTGCATGACTATAGTATGCATTTATACAATATACCAATTTACTCACATTTAGCAAAGGCACACAAATGGGATGACAGCTCTGCCATTCCACTGACAAATGGACTGTATGTTTCAAGCATTCACCTCATTATTCCAATCAAATTCACCCTCAGTAAATGTATCTGCACAAACAAATCAATAAAACATCTACCCTCAATGGTCTTTGTTAGGCTTAACAGGAATTTCACTTGTTTGAAAAAAAAACCTTTCATACCTGTTTACTGCATATAGAAACAGATTACAAGGCTTAAAATTTCAAACTGTTTTTTTTTTTTTTTTTTAAATCTTATGTCTTTAATTTTTCTCGTGTTTCAATGAAACAAACTACTACTTGGTAAAGAACAATTCAAAGCATTTATCTATCACAAAAGTCACCCTCATCTATTGCACTGGCCTTGCAGACAATCTTGTCTACATAAAGAACAGATGATTTTAATGTTTCAACTGACAGTTAATTTGATAAATTGATGTCTTTTGCATGCAGTTTTCACAAATTAAATAATATTATTTGTCCAATTACTAATATGTCAGAATATTTTTAACTGGAGAATAATATTATAAAGTACATCTAAATCTAAAAAATGAATTTATTAATATTTTTCAACTCTTAGTAATATTTATGTAATCACAATATAGGTATTAAGTTTTAATTAAGTCATGGTCATATTTATCATTAATACATTATTTACAATTAAAAATAATTTCAATAGCAATTAAAAATCATTTCAACCATAATCATGTTTTTCTTTAACTATGTGTAATGGTTTGTTTAACATTTAAAAGTGCTGCATTTATTTGACAAAAATAGTATTCTTCAAGACATAATAATATAAGACCAGATAAACTTGCTTGTATAATTTCATTTTTAAAGTTATTATGATTTTTATGTTTTGCGCAGCATTTTAAAAAAAATAGCATTGGTTCATAATTAATACAAAATAAATACAAATCTATAAAGCACTTAAAAATCAAAAATATATACCCGGGAAGTTCTCAATTTTAATAAGAAGTTTATATTTTAAATATTCCATGTAATTCTTTTACAGTTCTAAAAAATATAAAGGCATATTTTTATCAAAAGAATTTTTTTTTTTTTTTAATCTTTACTAATTGATTTTAATTTAATATTAGTTAACTGACAAATCTAGAAAAATTGTTCTTCACACAAGCAAGTATGGTATAATTGCAATCATAAAAAGTGTTAGAATAATTTAATTCTTTTTTTACATAAGTTGAAAACAAACTTATTAAAACATTTTTAAAAATAGCCCAAACTAAAACTCTATGGACTACGATCAATAATGACTGAATAATATGTATAGTAAAACTGAAATGTATGTATCAGATAAAAATAATGAAAAATTAATCATATACATTAATAATATTTAAAAGATATTATACACTGTATCTATGCAAAGTAACACACCATAAAAATAAAAACATTTATTTATCACTATTGTCATCATCATTGTCATTTTCAGAAGTATCCATCCATAAATATACATTAGCTTCTGCTGCTGTTAACATTGCAGGTTTGGAAGGATGAGAAAAGCAATTGAATGCACTACTTTGTGACCTTTATGTTTCTGTGTGTGCTTTATTGTTCTAAGAAGAAAATACATATTTTACAAAAATTAAAACACAAGAAAATCATACAGTAATAATAAGTAAGCAATTATCAAAAATAAATGCATTTTTAACAAAGTAGTAACATCATGGCAAATAAAACCCGCAAGAGTTTTGAAAACAGAGCTTAGAAATTTGTATCAGACTGAAACATTACAATTTGTTATCATGCCTTTACCATTTAATATAGAACTTAATTAAAAATATCAAATAAGATATATTATAGCCTCTTAAATTTATAATTTATATGCATTATCAATAGGATTTTTATTTTATCAAAAATAGTTATTCTTAACAGTAAGTTATTATAACCGCTATCAAATCTACAAGAGCAATACGTGGCT